>JAHKBH010001281.1:0-11006 GCA_019049505.1 Pachyrhynchus sulphureomaculatus
CAATTTTATCACTAGTCGAAAACATAATTAACTCAACAACACAGGATAAAATAGCACTACGCGTTCATTACTATTGATTATGCGCTCTTCCTACATACACGATAAATCAAATTTCAATAATTATATTTAATTTTAATATAAGTAATTTTACTCTGAATGAAATGGACGAAGTAAGACAGCGAATGGGGATAGATGGATCCATTATAACAGACATCGAACAGAAACAGCTGATATGGTACGGGCATGTACAACGGATGGAAGAATCCGGATTACCCAAAATCGCCATGCAATGGATACCACCGAATCACAAAAAACGAGGACGACCTAAAAAAACATGGAAGGAGAGCATTAATAAAGCTATGAGTGCTCGAGACCTGAGAGAAGATCAATGGATGGATCGGAAAGAATGGAAGTTAGGCATCGGAAAACGACGAAAGACGTTTTAAACCGATATATTATATTAATTTTACTCTGAAAATTGGGTTGCCATATCGATTTTTGTAAAATAACAATTTTAATATGTTTTTTCGTCATCGTCAAGTAAAAATCATTAATTTAATATGAAATTAAAAATTACATGAATAATGATGTAAGCTACCGTACAACAGTTGTCGCCACTACCACATAATTTAGTTTTGCACTTGCGCGTTGTTAACATTATCAGGAGCGATGATTGACTAAATCTAAAATTAAAACCTAGACTATACTAAAATTGTTGTTTACTCAAGTAGACTGATGTAAGTTGTTTTTTACCTGCGTGATATTAATTGACGAATGAGTTAATTTTATGAAAAAATATTCTGGGATTTTAAATACATAAATAAACATTTTAATTTAATATGTGGTCCCAAATATTTTTAACCTGCGTATCTAATATAGAAATATACTATATTATTATATATTCCCTTATTTAATGTTGAAGCATTTGATGCATTTTTTCTTAAGTTACTTAATTATTATTACAAGGGGTCCCATAAAAATGTTTAATTTTAAATTTAATTTAAATTCTATTAAAAAAAAAACATTTACTCACTATATATATATATATATATATATATATATATATATATATATATATATATATATATATATAGCAACAATCATTGAATATTTAACTCGAGTCGTTGGAAATTGAATATTAATTATTTACGTGAACTTAGTAGAAGAACAACATATGTTTAAAATAGGAAAATCTTGCCGAGATGTCATTTTCATCAAACGGTAAATTAGCAAAAAAAATGATAGAATATAAGGGGTCAGTGTTTTAATGTTTCATTGACTTAAAGAAATCCTTCGATCGAGTACAACTTCTTCTTCTTTTTCTCGTGACGACCCGTTATCGGATATTGGCGATCATCCTAGCTGTTAGGACTTAAAGCTGCTCGGAATAGTCCCGTTGTTGTTGTTGAGAACCATGTTCGCAGGTTTTTCAGTCACGAAACACGTCTCCTGCCTGGTCCTCTTCTTCCGTCCACGTTGCCCTGCAGTATCAGTTGGACAAGACCATATCTTTCTTCGTTTTCTCATGATGTGGCCCAGATATTCGAATTTTCTTCTTTTAATTGTATTAACAATTTCTAATACGTAGTTACAGTCCAAGACTCCGCCCCATACAGAAACACCGGAAAGACGTAGCATTTGAGAAGTTTTATTTTGATTTTTAAACTAAGATCATGACTTCTGAACACTTTGGCCATTTTTGTATACGTCGCTCTCGCTTTTTCTATTCTGCATCGAATCTTCAGTGAGTGGTCCCATTTTTCATTTACTGTGGCACCCAAGTAGCAAAAGGGAGACTCTATCAATCTTTTGGTTACCAATGTAAAGTTGTCCCTGTAATGCCGAGTTCTTGCTTATGATCATGTGTTTAGTCTTTTTTGTATTTATATCTATTCCGTATTCTCGACTGACATGTGTTACTCGGTCCATCAGCAGTTGTAGGTCTTGTGAATTGCCTGCGAATATTATAGGGTCATCATCAAATCTAATATTGTTAATTCTTCTTCCATTAAAGTTTATTCCTGCTGAGATATCCTGGAGTACTACGCTAAATATTTCTCCTGCGTAGACTGATATTTAACCTTTGACTCTGATATTGGCTGTTTGTTCCCAGTAGAGATTCTTTATGATGCGTAGATTCTTTTTAATATGTCTACGAATTTATGATGTTTGGCTCTATCGAATGCTTTCTGGTAGTCTATAAAACACGCGTGTATATCATTATTGACGTCTTTGAAATAGAACCTGTGTACAGAATATCGCCACACGGGTGCCTGTGGCCCTCCTGAATCCAAACTGAGTGTCTCCCATGTGTTCTTCACAAACTGTATGTAGTCTTTGGTGTATGATCTTCAGAAAAGATTTTAATAGATGACTCATAAGGCTTATTGTTCTAAAGTCGCTGCAGGTTTTAGGAGCTGTTTTCTAGAGTATAGTTATGAATGTGAATTTAAGCCATTCAGAAGGAGTCCTTCCGGTATTGTATATTTTATTGAATAAGTTCGTGAGCGTATGTTATTGTGATCTAGTAGTTTTAAAAATTCTCCGTGTATTTCATCGAGATCAGGAGACTTCCCTTCTTTTATAAGAGAGATTGCTTTACTAACTTCCTCTTATATGTGGGCCCGTAACGCATTCTTTTACAGGTGTGTCTATTCTCTCATCCCTAAAAAGGCTCTGTATGTAGGGTTGCCAAAACTTCCACTATTTTTGTTTGTCTGTAATCCAATCAATCAATCGTCTACTAGGTTTATTGGAACTCGTGGTTTGTATAGTCCTGCTGCCTCCTTGACCTTTTTTATGAAGATTGAAGTTGTCATTCCTCCTTTCCAGTTCTTCTATCTCGTTGCATTTATTATGCAGCCATGCTTATTTCGCTTGTCTTATTGCTCTTCTTATCTCCTTCTGTGTATTATTGTAATCGGTTTTGTTTGTTTGTGCTCATCTATGTCTCTCCATACGTTCTAGTATGTGGCCTGTCATCCAGGATTTATTTTGTTCTTCTTTAAGGTACTCGCTCGTCTCCCTTTGGTTTATTCTTCGGTTTAGGGTTCTCTTAATACGTTCTTTTGTGTCTTCCTGTTTTAGTTTTACCATAGTTACAGCTGTCAGTTGTTTCCTTTTTATTATTTCCTTTAGTTTCAATCTGAAGCTACCAACCAGCAGAGTGTGATCGGAGTTTACGTCTGAATCTGGAAATGTTTTTTTTTTCCACCGGCAACTGTTTCAAAATCGTTTGTTAACCAGTATGACGTCTATTTTATTGTGTATTATGTTATCTGGTTTACTGGCTGGTGATTTCCATGTATATATCCTTCGTAGAGGGAGTTAGAAAAAGGTGTTCAATACCAGTAGTTGATGTTCTTCTGTGAATGTGTTAAGTCGATCTTCTCTTTCGTTTTTTATGCCTAGTCCATGAGGTCCTGTGAGCTGTCTTCTTCTTCCCTTTCCGATTTTGGAATTGAAGTGTCCCATTATAATTAATATTTCGTTTGTGCAGTGTCCATTATTTTAGTTTTGAAATTATAAAATTATTCCACCCCATAATCACTTTTATCCAAAGTGGGCGCGTACACTTAGACGATGTTTAATTCTATTGGATTGGTATTCATCTGCACTAGTAACACTCTCTCCGGCACTGGCACAAAATTCGTTACAAATTTAGATATGGTACATGTACGTTTAGGATCATTCCCACTCCGTGTTGGTTGTGGTTTTTACTGCTTCCAGAATAATATATTCTGCGCTTGTTTATTGTACATTCACCCTGGTCTGGCCAACGCATTTCGATGATTCCCAATATTCCGAGGCTCAGTCTGTCCATCTCTTGGATTGCATTATGCATCTTTCCGGCCTGGCATATGGTGCGAAC
This sequence comes from Pachyrhynchus sulphureomaculatus, assembly GCA_019049505.1. NCBI lineage: Eukaryota > Metazoa > Arthropoda > Insecta > Coleoptera > Curculionidae > Pachyrhynchus > Pachyrhynchus sulphureomaculatus. Next base: position 3,872 of record JAHKBH010001281.1, read on the forward strand.
GTTCCATGTGCCGATTCTTTCCATCGGAGTATTTACTCTTAATGTTTTGATGTTGGTTTTAGTACAGGGTTTTCGCGGGCTGACGACCTGAGCGGCCCTGTTATACTCGCTTCTGCCGGATCTTGGTTTCCGAACACCATGATCAGTACATTTTGATTGAAGACTTCCCCTTCCATATCTGTCTTACATCGATTACTGATAAACCTCTACTTAGTTTGAAGTTCCTCCTCAATGCATGCTGAGACCCGACACGAGTACAACTAAAAGACGTTATACATATCCTTTATGAAAGTCACGTGCCTCATATTGAAACCGTAGAAAAATTTATTTAGACAGATATCATAACTCACATAACCAATACTGCTAAAGAGTAATTCGTTAAGGAAACTTCTTGAACCCATTACCTTTTAAGGTAACATTAGGTAAAATAATTAGACAGGTTCATAAACTGAGGGATTATAAAATGGGAGATAAAGAAATAAAAATACTATGTTTTGCTAACTAGGCAGGACGGGCTGATATCAGAAAACGAAGAAGATTTTCGAAAGTTATTTTACCAGTTCACTTGAAATGACAATATGAGGAGAGAAATAAAAAGCACGACAACATCTAGAAAACCCTATTCAAATGTCATGTTAAAGTTGATGAAAAATATTATACAAAAAAAAATTAAGTTTAAATATATCGGTACAGAACTATCCAGTTAGAATCAGAAAAGGCAGGTCAATAGTATAAAAGACAAGTATGGATAGAAAACGTTGGAACAACAACCTTTTCAGTATAAAATAAGTAAGGTCATTAAGAAACAAACAATCGTGCCTATTCAAAGAAGTAAAAAAACAAGAAATATGAACCGCACCACTCTTCTGAGAGAGAGATAAAATTATTGATCACTGCTCTATGCAAATTGTTTCTGTGATCACTGTCATTCATAGCCTCTCTATCTTCTTTTAGTGGTTTAAGGGAAAAGAGGATTCTTTGTGTATACGTTAGTTTCAAGAAATCTAAACAAAAAAAAATCAGTGGCGCCAAATTAGAGCTACGTAGAGACTTTGAGACCTTTGGAGATCATTATAGTTTAACAAATTTCTCAAGCAACTGTCTGCAGTATAAAATGTTGCCTCATCCCGTGGAAATCAAAATCACTCGTTGCCATTAAAATGTTGTAAAGGAGGTGTAAAGGAGTTCACAATTAAATTCACATATTACTTACTAAAAGCTTTTGTGCGACTACTGCCAGGTACAGGTCGATTATTCCAGGTACTGACATTGCAGCCCAAGCTGTAACTTTAGAGTAATGGAAAAGCTTAGTTCTGGATTTATCTTATTCAAGCCAAACATTATAGTTAAATTAATATTGAGGGTTTATGCTTTGGAACAACTATTTTACTCAAAACCTTTCTAAAGTCGTTATGAAAATGTACACACATAACCTGTAGGTGTTAATACGACACTTGCGCACAACCCCTGAAATACATTTTATATAATATGTTAACGTACAGAGCACGAATAGATGACCCCATTTCTATAATAAAATTATATCACCAAGCTGCGTTTCATTGCAGTATTCAGAAAATTAAAAAACGCATTAAAGCTGACAGGACACGCACATTTATTGGTATTATTTACTATGCGATGTTATTTGAAGCAAGTAAACACAGTGCGACAATTAATTTTCCGAACATCATCTATAAGTTATTAAGTTGTTTTAGAACCATACATTTTTCTGAGTTGAATTTTAAATTGTATTTTATTTAACAGTTAAACACGGGAAATCATCCAAACAATTCGTGAATCATTGGCAGATGATCGCAGAATGTAAATAAAGATTTGTGCAAAGTTTGTTCTATACACTTTAAATCAAAATCAAGACTTATCGAGAGTGAATTAGTAGATTTTTTTTTAAAATTTAATTATATTCTTAACATAAAGGTTCAACTAAGTATGCGTGATGCCATCTAAAAGTCTCCGGACTAACGCTATCTGAAGTAATTTGCTTTAGGCTCCCTGACTCCCACCACTTTGTACAGGAGGGCACTGGTCTCACCGGTTTTTCTCTGGTCGCACATTTTTTGGGAAGTCACTGCTGCAATTCATGATGTATTTCCTCTACCGTCTCGAAGCGGCGACCTTTTAACATCACCTTCCTATGGTAGAACGGCCCTAAGTCTAAAGTGCTAAATCAGGCGAATAAGGGAGGTGGACTATGACAGTCATGGAATACTTTGCCTAAAACATATACAAAACGAACTGTGGCTCGGTGCATTGTCGTAATACAGGAATAATTTCTTTTCGTTCTAAAGGTTCTGTCGTGTTTTAATCAATAAAAAATTCGCCAGAGTTGTCCAACAAGGACTTCTATAAATATTTTGAAGTGTGATTGCAGTCGAGGGTTTGTCGGAACACTTGTTGTCCGCCGAAGTTCGACCGGCCTAACCTTTCCGAATTATTTTATGCGTTTCAGTAGCAATTTTCCCCCGATTAAAATAAAATTTCATACACATGCACTGCTCTTTTTTCGTGATAATTGTAAAAATCCCGGAGATATACTATTACACCTTTAGATAAACGTGCATACAAAACAAACTGACCGAGCTATGCAGTTGAAATCTGTCACGGAGAGTTTTTAGAGATGTATCTACCACCAACTATCAACAAGAGTCAATATTATTTCGCGCCACATAGCGTTTAATCCGGGCACTTTCAGATCACCCCAAGTATACTGGCAGCGGAAGCCACATTTAGACTTGCATGATCCGACAAACTTCAACTTTTTAAGCAATTCTGTCAAGTTTCAGTATAAGACTGAGTTTTAAAAGCTGTTTACATAGAAAGTTGAATTATTGTTTCCTTGAAAATGTTTGTATGAACCTTGAAGTCATTAATGGAAAACATAAAATAAAACATATTTGGTTGTTGAGCCTGACGTCGGTTAATAATTGAAAACTATATATATATATATATATATATATATATATATATATATATATATATATATATATATATATATATATATATATATATATATATATATATATATATATATATATATATATATATATATATATATATATATATATATATATATATATATATATATATATATATATATATATATATATATATATATATATATATATATATATATATATATGTATATATATATACATATATGTATATATATGTATATATATATATACTATTTTTTTAATGCTTAGCTTATAATTGCGATTAATAGCGCTTAAGCTAATGTCACGCTTATTTAATAAATACACCACATAACTCATGAAAAAATAAGTGTAAAGGAAAAAAAAAAACGTTAAAATATTTATGTAAACGCCCAGTTCTAAAGTAAATATGTACTGACTTTGATTTTCTTACATTAAATAATGACACGCCATAACGGTTATCCCCACTGGCTGTCAAGTCAATCATCGCTCTTGATGATGCTAACATGGTTGGCGAAACGTGCGTCGAGCAGAAAAATAAAATGTTTAGTGTACTGGTGTTAAGTCTTGTGGTTGTGTGTGGTGTTATTGAGCCAAGTCCTAACGTAACTAAATAATCAGCACTCCAAGTCGATATTATAAATGATAGGTACCATATGATAATATTTAATCACAAAAGAAATGCTGAGCAGAGGAAAGGAATCGCAACTGTTAAAAACAGATAACTGCTATCAGGCTATTTCTGTTACAATTGAAAATAATGATAGAACTACACAATTATCAGATTTCCCGACCCTAAGAGCTCTGAAAAGGACGTATAACACGATATATGCGAAGCAACCTCTCAAACCTTCTTCAACACTCCTTCAATACGTTGTATATTTAACTATAAGTAGTTGTATTTAAAATTTGTTCATTATCTTGACCAATAATCTAATAATTTACGTACCATCATTTCTTTCACCCTCTTTTTAGTGTTCCGTACGGAACACTTATAAGATTACCTCGGTGTCTGTCTGTCTGTCTGTCTGTCACACCCGATTTTCTCCGAAACTATTTGTCATCGAAAGTTGAAATTCGGTAATAATATAGGAATTGATGGCCTCATCAGAGCCGTGTGGTTTTGAAAGTTAAATTTTGACTTAAGGGGTTAGTTTAGGGGGGTGAATTTGGAAGTGAAAAAAAAAATTTTTTTACTAGGTCATCCAGTGTGGTGTCAAATGAAAGCTTGTGAAAACACGAGTAAAATATAATATATAAATATATATATATATATATATATATAATATAATACTTGCGCACACTTTTCTCTGTATTATTTTTAAAAAATCGCTGTCCCCCCACTTTATCTCGAAAAGTACTGATCAAAAAATTTTGAAAAAATTCTGGAATATTCTTCACGGGGTGTAGATTGAACAAAAATTATCGCGAGTGCATCACCTTTAACAATTTATCTGGTATATAAAAAAAACAAAAATTTCAAGGTCATCAGTTTTCAGTAAAAACTGGAAACAAACTTTGTTGAAAACTCATTTGGGGTGTGTTTTGTGAAGTCTTTGATCATTTTATACCACCGTAACAAAATTTTTTATTTTAAAAGCAATCAACGTACGGAACACTAATTGTGCAAGTTCAAATTGCACTTGACCGGTTATTTTTTATGGGTCCAGCACACGTGCTACATGGAAGCGTCTAAAGCGCTCCAAGAGCGGCATGTGTGCGGAAAAAGCGATTCACGTTGTTCTTGAGTCACTGTAAATTGTACTCGGTGGGAAACACAGCCTCTACCCCTGTAGCCGGTGAAAGGAATGATTGGTGGACACGTTCTATTTCTACTTCAAGTATTATATGTGCACCGAATTTGAAATCAATATCCTATTTTGTTCGGAAGTTATGGTGTCAACGGAGAGACAAACTAATTGACAGACGGACAGTTCGACGGAAATGGAAAATGTAAAAATGTCGGAGGGTGATTTTTTCACGATAAAACAGGCTCTTTTATCAAGAGAAGTAAAATTGTATCTTACTTTGATATTTTTTGGGAAGACTAGTGGTATTCATACGAGAAAATTTGATTTAAAAAATCAGAGTGGAAAATAGAAAATAATAATTTCTGGAAAAAATATTCATACTTCTGACATAATTTTTTTTTTCATTTGTCCGTTTTTAATACATCATTTTCAAGCAGCCAACTTCGAAGAAGTTAGAGCCAATAAAATCTATGATATAAATATTATATATATATATATATATATATATATATATATATATATATATATATATATATATATATATATATATATATACATAATCTTAAATCCTCTATATCATTTTTAATAAATTTATTTTCATTTTATCATCGACTAACAAAACTGATTTAAACTTCATTGTATGGTATGTTTATTTCTAAATAGATCTAAAATTAATTTTAAATAAATGAGTTCCATTTTAACTAACTATATTTTCGATATCTTCATTGTTAATCAATTATCATAAATATTTTGAAACAGTTAACTAAACTTTAATTTACAGCAAATTTAAGTCGATAAATATTTTCAATTAGTTTACACACTGAGTTAGTAATAGATATTAGTGACCTAGAAATATATGCATTACTTATAAAAAACTTACAAGCTGACATAATAACTCCAATAAATGCACTGCAAAGTTGATAGAATCCGAACGAATAATAACGCGTTATCCCGCCAATAATCCGAATTGAGGTCAGTACTTAATTGACGTTCACCCAATATTGACCAATTAAACGAATAGTTTCATTTAAGACTGACTTATCAAGAGTGCGTGTGCGACTAAATACTCTTATTGCCATTAAATGAAATAATAATGCCAAGAAGTTGGTACTACATGACAGAAATTGCCGGCGCACAGAGATCGTTCACCCTGTTTGCTATTATTATTTGTCATCGGCTGAAAATAACGCGAAATGCAAACCTAGATCGGATGCGGACGCCAGCAGGTCAGTGACTAATGCATTGACTTTGTCAAGGATGCATCTAGTACATCTTTGTAATTCGCTAATAAATCCCTTTCAGCGATCATTTTGGTTTGGTTCGGAGAAATTGGATTTTTCATTGATTTAATGCTGGGGACGGTTTTAAAGTCCCAGTCCTTTTTCTATTAAAAATCTCTTTCCCTCAGACCACAATTTTGGTACGTGTAAGTTTTTATAAGTGTACTGCTTGAAGAGGTTTTTTGTAAAAAAAATTCTTCTCTTTTGCGGTTATCGATCTTGAGTTTGAGATGTTTGGAAGACTCCCTATCCTTACATAAGTAGCCTTCAGTGCTCTTTGTTTGCCATATTATCGTATCCGTCTGCCCTCCCCCCGTCCTTTTCTCCAAGCTACACCACTGATTTAAAAATATGATTCCCGTGAATTTTTATAAATAAAATGTTGGATTAAGTAGCATAAAAATTGCAATAAAGCAGTCTGCTCCGGGTAAACTAATGTATATGTATATATATGTATATATATATATACTATTTTTTAATGCAGCTTATAATTGCGATTAATAGCGCTTAAGCTAATGTCACGCTTATTTAATAAATACACCACATAACTCACGAAAAATAAGTGTAAAGGAAAAAAAAAAAACGTTAAAATATTTATGTAAACGCCCAGTTCTAAAGTAAATATGTACTGACTTTGATTTTCTTACATTAAATAATGACACGCCATAACGGTTATCCCCACTGGCTGTCAAGTCAATCATCGCTCTTGATGATGCTAACATGGTTGGCGAAAACGTGCGTCGAGCAGAAAAATAAAATGTTTAGTGTACTGGTGTTAAGTCTTGTGGTTGTGTGGTGTTATTGAGCCAAGTCCTAACGTAACTAAATAATCAGCACTCCAAGTCGATATTATAAATGATAGGTACCATATGATAATATTTAATCACAAAAGAAATGCTGAGCAGAGGAAAGGAATCGCAACTGTTAAAAACAGATAACTGCTATCAGGCTATTTCTGTTACAATTGAAAATAATGATAGAACTACACAATTATCAGATTTCCCGACCCTAAGAGCTCTGAAAAGGACGTATAACACGATATATGCGAAGCAACCTCTCAAACCTTCTTCAACACTCCTTCAATACGTTGTATATTTAACTATAAGTAGTTGTATTTAAAATTTGTTCATTATCTTGACCAATAATCTAATAATTT
>JAHKBH010001284.1:0-23000 GCA_019049505.1 Pachyrhynchus sulphureomaculatus
TCGACCTTTCTTTCCTAGGATACTCGTGGGAATACTATGTTAAACAATAATAATTATAATAATGAAAATGGAAGGGTGTTGCGGAGGCGGACCCTGTCGTACAAACAGCTACAGCAACACCACAACAACAACTACAGACGAACCAAACAACCGCCTCAGTCGAAACTACTCCCGATAGTTTTACCAGATCCGACATTGTAGGTGATGGAAATTGCCTTTTCCGTGCAGTTAGCTTATACTTATATGGCCACCAGAACCATCATGAGAAACTCCGAGAGGTTGCTCTAAGATATTTACAACAAAACTGGTCGGAATTTCACACATTTTCATTAATTGAAGTCGACGATATAAAAGACTTCAATAACTATTATAATTATATGCGGAAAAATGGCACCTATGGAACGAGCCTAGAGATACTTGCCCTCTCGGAAACACAAAATAGCAACTTTCATATCTTCTCAAAACAACGAAGAACAAGACATACAAAAATAACTTTTACGGACAGACCAACAATAATAAGCACGGGAAAATACAACAAAACCATTTACCTTCTACTAACAGGCAACCCAATGTCGGGACACTTTGAGCTTCTGACACACACAAAACACTGAAAACATTCCAGAGAACAACAGACCAATAAAAGAAGCATCGGGCGAGCGACGTAACGGTCGAGGACGTCGCGGGAAATGGCAGCTCGACCAAAACGATGAAGACCAGGCAACCGAAAATGGACCTGCCAAAAGTGTTGTGTTGGCGACTAAGCCGACACCCACCAAGGCGGGAGGATCACAGCAGCGCATGAGTTGCACCACAGGAATCAACGAACACGCCATGCGTTGCTGTGATGAAAACACAAAGCCTGACAGGGAAATCACTGAGAGGAGAATCGCTCGCCGCTTGGACCCACCAACATCGATCCCAAGCGCAACCGACGTAGATGCGGGACGGACACAACCACCAGAGCCAGGCCAGGGCCCGTATGTATTGCAAGGACAACATGCAACTACCAAGGCTGGAAAACCAAGACAGCGGTTAAAGTGGACGGATGAGATGAATAGGACGGTGATGCGCTGTTACTACACCGCCACCAAACTCGAAACAATAACATCGGGCTACAGACAGCAACTGCACAGACTTTTCTTGACCGAATATCCACATCTGCAATTACTTGTTTCAGAACAGAGAGTAGTAGACCAAAAAAGAGTTATTACCAAGAACAATCGTCTCACACCTCTCGAATTGCAAACCATCAAGGACACAGTGGCTGTTGAACTGAACACAGACCAACCAAACAATAGAAACAATAAAGCAGATTCCGAACCAGCCTCACACACACAACCACCCAGTCGAACACAACAATACCCACCACCCAGGAGGAGCATAACGCAAAATAATATTGCGAGTACCGCGCAACACCATATCACAGACAACAACATGAATCACTCGCCACCCTCAACGACATCCACACAACATCACCCCGAATCACCTCACATACAAACACTTAAAGCAAAATGGAGTCACATCTAGCTCGATGGTCAGGCACCGACCCCACAACAAGAAATCCCATCCCTCGTTTAATCTTCAGACAGAGCACGCAACCAATCCTCAACACACTAAACAAGCACATAATACCTCAGTATATAACAGACTCAAGCACAATCGAAGACATTCACACAATAATATACGCAGCAGCAATCACCACTCTAACACAAAATAATCAAAAACTCCCTCAACGACAAGGAAACCCCAACAGGACAAAACCAAAATTCAAATGGCAAATAAGAATAGAAAACAAAATCAACAACATCAGGAGAGATCTAGGACATCTTACCCAGTTTATAAGCGGGAACGCGTCCAAACGTGTCACACAGGGGGCAAACAAGATCAAATCTAAGTCTCCCAACAGAACACTGCCAGAAATCCTCGATACCTTGAAACAAAAACTATCTGTATATGCCGCAAGACTCCGTAGATACAAAGAATCAAATGAGAGGAAAGACAACAACAACCTCTTCCGAAGAAGCGAAAAACAGTTCTACCGGAAAACTATGTACAACAAACAGATAGCAGTGACTGAACCACCAAACAAACAAGAACTCACAGATTATTGGAAAAGTATCTGGTCAGAACCCAAACAACACAATAATAACACCCCCTGGATCAAAGCCGAAGAAGGCAAACATAAACATGTGACAGAACAAGAAAATACCACATTTAATACACAAGAAATTACAGAAACTATCAAACACACACACAACTGGAAATGTCCTGGAATAGACAATATACAAAACTTCTGGTACAAACAGTTTACCACCACACACGAAGCACTCACACACCAAATCAACAAAGCCATTCTACAACCACACACATTTCCCACTTTCCTCACACAAGGAATAACATACGTTAAACCCAAAAGCTCAGACACCACAAACCCGTCAAACTACCGACCTATCACCTGTCTTCCAACCCTATACAAGATCATCACAGCCACAATATCGAAGAAAATAGAACAACACCTAACAGACAACAATATCCTCACAGAAGAGCAGAAGGGATGCAGGAAAAATAGTCGAGGATGCAAAGAGCAGCTGATTATAGATAGCGTGATTATGGGACAAACCAGAAAAGAACACAGAAACCTTCACATCGGTTACATAGACTATAAAAAAGCCTTCGACTCCATACCCCACAGCTGGTTAATCAGGGCCCTAGAAATCTATAAAATCAACCAACACCTCAGGCAATTTCTAGCGCAAATTATGAAAACATGGAAAACCAAAATACGCCTAGAAACACAAACCGAACGGATCCAAACAGAAGAGCTGTACATCAGACGGGGTATATTTCAGGGAGACTCGCTCAGTGCTCTATGGTTTTGCCTCTGTCTCAATCCACTCTCAAATATACTAAACAGAACAGAGCATGGCTTCAATATCAGACACCAAAAAGAGAATCAACATAAAATAAACCACCTCCTATATATGGACGACATAAAACTCTACGCTGCCACACAAACACAGCTGAAAGAACTCCTCAAAATCACAGAAATATTCACCTTAGATGTCAATATGGAATTTGGTATAAGTAAATGCAAAGTGCTCCACATCAACAAAGGCCAATGGAAGCACCACCATGAGACAGAAACCATCAACAATGAAACGCTCGATAACATGTTCGATAAAGAAACATACAAATATCTAGGCTTCCAACAAAGCACCAAACTCAACCACACTCACATCAAAACAGAGCTCAGAACCGAATTTAAAAACAGACTGACGAAACTTTTGCAAACAAAACTCAACTCTAAGAATCTCACTAAAGCCATCAACACGTTCGCTATACCTATACTCACATATTCATTTGGTATCATCAAATGGTCACAAACAGACATAGAAAATATTCACATCCTTATACGATCTCAATTCACCAAATACAGGAAATTACACCCCAACGCATGCAAAGAAAGACTTACCATCGAGAGAAAGGCAGGAGGAAGAGGAATTATAGACATCAGATCATTACACACAAAACAAATACAAGCACTTAGGAAATTCTTTCACAGCAAGCAAACCAGCCTCCACACAGCGACAGTGAAAGCAGACAAAAACTACACACCTCTCGACTTAGCCCGGGCAGACCACTCAGCAGACACACACAGTCACACCCAATTACAACAGGAAAAGATGAAAACGTGGTCAGAGAAAACACTCCACGGAAAACACAGATACCACATAGAACAAGACCACGTAAATAAAAAACAATCATACACCTGGTTACGGGATGGGCAGCTATTCCCTGAGACTGAAGGCTTCTTACTTGCCATCCAGGATAAAGTCATATTAACCAGAAACTACCAAAAGCATATCATCAAAGACCCGACTATTGCAGAGGACAGATGTAGGAAATGCCACCAGCAGAAAGAAACGATCGAACACGTAACGAGCGGATGTAAAATATTGGCCGGAACGGAGTACACAGCCAGGCATGATTCAGCTGCCAAAGTGGTTCACCAAGCACTAGCCACAACATACAGACTCATAGAAAACACAGATCCCTACTACAAATACACGCCAACATCCATACTTGAAAATGAAGATTACAAGCTCTACTGGGATATCGGTATCCATACAGATAAAACAGTCTCCGCCAATAGACCCGATATTACTTTTCAGTGCAAAAAAGGAAAAGTCACCTATCTGATTGACATAGCTGTCCCCAACGACACAAACATCCAAGCGAAATACACAGAAAAAAATTTCCAAATACACAGACCTTGCAACGGAAATAAAAAGGCTATGGAGACAGGAAAAAGTCATCATTGTTCCCCTCATTATATCAGCCACGGGCCTTACACCAATAACATTCACACCACATTTAGTGCAATTGGGACTCAACACGGACATACACAGAAACATTCAGAAGTCAGTGATTTTGAAAACATGTAACATTGTCAGGTCATTCCTTAATACGGAATGGTAATAGCGTTTGTGCTGACTTGGTTTTGGCCCGTCAGCCAAACATGGAACCACATTGATCAAATGTGAGAAAGAAGAACTTTTTGTAATAAATAATAATAATAACATGCAAAGAAAGACTTAAAAACAACACATATCACAAGACAAACAAACAATGAATCACTACATAATACCACGAACCCACAAACGAACATCACCATCACAACATCAACCCACGAATCAACAACATCTCAATACAACGAAAAACACTTAAAGCAAAAATGGAGTCACATCTAGCTCGATGGTCAGGCACCGACCACCACAAAAGAAAACAAGAAATTCCCATCCACCAGACCTCGTTTATCTATCAGACAGAGCACGCAACCAATCCTCAACACAACTAAACAAGCACATAATACCTCAGTATATAACAGACTCAAGCACAATCGAAGACATTCACACAATAATATACTCCCAGCAGCAATCACCACGACTAACACAAAATAATCAAAAAATCCCTCAACGACAAGGAAACCCCAACAGACAAAACCAAAATTCAAATGGCAAATAAGAATATAGAAAACAAAATCAAACAACATCAGGAGAAGATCTAGGACATCTTAAAACCCAGTTTATAAGCGGGAACGCGTCCAAACGTGTCACACACAGAGACAGGGGCAAACAAGATCAAATCTAAGTCTCCCAACAGAAAAACACTGCCAGAAATCCTCGATACCTTGAAACAAAAACTATCTGTATATGCCGCAAGACTCCGTAGATACAAAGAATCAAATGAGAGGAAAAGACACCAACAACCTCTTCCGAAGAAGCGAAAAACAGTTCTACCGGAAAACTATGTACAACAAACAGATAGCAGTGACTGAAACCACCAAACAAACAAGAACTCACAGATTATTGGAAAAGTATCTGGTCAGAACCCAAACAACACAATAATAACACCCCCTGGATCAAAGCCGAAGAAGACAAACATAAACATGTGACAGAACAAGAAAATACCACATTTAATACACAAGAAATTACAGAAACTATCAAACACACACACAACTGGAAATGTCCTGGAATAGACAATATAACAAAACTTTCTGGTACAAAACAGTTTACCACCACACACGAAGCACTCCCACACACCAAATCAAAACAAAGCCATTCTACAACCACACACATTTTTTCCCACTTTCCTCACACAAGGAATAACATACGTTAAACCCAAAAACTCAGACACCACAAACCCGTCAAACTACCGACCTATCACCTGTCTTCCAACCCTATACAAGATCATCACAGCCACAATTTTCGAAGAAAATAGAACAACACCTAACAGACAACAATATTCTCACAGAAGAGCAGAAGGGATGCAGGAAAAATAGTCGAGGATGCAAAGAGCAGCTGATTATAGATAGCGTGATTATGGGACAAAACCAGAAAAGAACAGAGAAACCTTCACATCGGTTACATAGACTATAAAAAAAGCCTTCGACTCCATACCCCACAGCTGGTTAATCAGGGCCCTAGAATTCTATAAAATCAACCAACACATCAGGCAGTTTCTCGCGCAAATTATGAAAACATGGAAAACCAAAATACGCATAGAAACACAAACCGAACGCATCCAAACAGAAGAGCTGTACATCAGACGGGTATATTTCAGGGAGACTCGCTCAGTGCTCTTATGGTTTTGCCTCTGTCTCAATCCACTCTCAAATATACTAAACAGAACAGAGCATGGCTTCAATATCAGACAACCAAAAAGTGAATCAACATAAAATAGACCACCTCCTATATATGGACGACATAAAACTCTAACGCTGCCACACAAACACAGCTGAAAGAACTCAAAATCACAGAAATATTCACCTTAGATGTCAATATGGAATTTGGTATAAGTAAATGCAAAGTGCTCCACATCAACAAAGGCCAATGGAAGTGCCACCATGAGACAGAAACCATCAACTCGATAACATGTTCGATAAAGAAACATACAAATATCTGGGCTTCCAACAAAGCACCAAACTCAAACCACACTCACATCAAAACAGAGCTCAGAAGCGAATTCAAAAACAGACTGACGAAACTTTTGCATACAAAACTCAACTCTAAGAATCTCACTAAAGCCATCAACACGTTCACTATACCTATACTCACATATTCATCTGGTATCATCAAATGGTCACAAACAGACATAGAAAAATATTCACATCCTTATACGATCTCAATTCACCAAAAACAGGAAATTACACCCCAACGCATGCAAGAAAGACTTACCATCGAGAGGAAGGCAGGAGGAAGAGGAATTATAGACATCAGATCATTACACACAAGACAAATACAAACACTTAGGAAATTTTTTCACAGCAAGCAAACCAGCCTCCACACAGCGACAGTGAAAGCAGACAAAAACTACACACCTCTCGACTTAGCCCGGGCAGACCACTCAGCAGACACACAGAGTCACACCCAATTATAACAGGAAATGATGAAAACGTGGTCAGAGAAAACACTCCACGGAAAACACAGATACCACATAGAACAAGACCACGTAAATAAAAAACAATCATACACCTGGTTACAGGATGGGCCGCTATTCCCTGAGACTGAAGGCTTCTTACTTGCCATCCAGGATAAAGTCATATTAACCAGAAACTACCAAAAGCATATCATCAAAAGACCCGACTATTGCAGAGGACAGATGTAGAAAATGCCACCAGCAGAAAGAAACGATCGAACACATAACGAGCGGATGTAAAATATTGGCCGGAAACAGAGTACAAACAGCCAGGCATGATTCAGCTGCCAAAGTGGTTCACCAAGCACTAGCCACAACATACAAACTCATAGAAAACACACAGATCCCTACTAAACAAATACACGCCAACATCCATACTTGAAAATGAAGATTACAAGCTCTACTGGGACATTGGTATCCATACAGATAAAACAGTCTCCGCCAATAGACCCGATATTACTTTTCAGTGCAAAAAAGGAAAAGTTACCTATCTAATTGACATAGCTGTCCCCAACGACATAAACATCCAAACGAAATACACAGAAAAAATTTCCAGATACACAGACCTTGCAACGGAAATAAAAAGGCTATGGAGGCAAGAAAAAAGTCATCATTGTCCCCTCATTATATCAGCCACAGGCCTTACACCAATAACATTCACACCACATTTAGTGCAATTAGGACTCAACACAGACATACACAGAAACATTCAGAAAGTCAGTGATTTTGAAAACATGTAACATTGTCAAGTCATTCCTTAATACGGAATGGTAATAGCGTTTGTGCTGACTTGGTTTTGGCCCGTCAGCCAAACATGGAACCACATTGATCAAATGTGAGAAAGAAGAACTTTTTGTAATAATAAAATAATACTCATAGAAAACACAGATCCCTACTACAAATACACGCCAACATCCATACTTGAAAATGAAGATTACAAGCTCTACTGGGGGACATTGGTATCCATACAGATAAAATAGTGTCCGCCAATAGACCCGATATTACTTTTCAGTGCAAAAAAGAAAAAGTCACCTATCTAATTGACATAGCTGTCCCCAACGACACAAACATCCAAACGAAATACACAAAAAAAATTTCCAAATACACAGACCTTACAACGGAAATAAAAAGGCTATGGAGACAAGAAAAAGTCATCATTGTCCCCCTCATTATATCAACCACAGGCCTTACACCAATAACATTCACACCACGTTTAATGCAATTGGGACTCAACACAGACATACACAGAAACATTCAGAAGTCAGTGATTTTTGAAAACATGTAACATTGTCAGGTCATTCCTTAATACGGAATGGTAATAGCGTTTGTGCTGACTTGGTTGTGGCCCGTCAGCCAAACATGGAACCACATTGATCAAATGTGAGAAAGAAGAACTTTTTATAATAATAATAATAATAAAAATAATATAAATATATATATATATATATATATATAAATATATATATATATATATATATATATATATATAATAAAAATAATAAAGCCCCAAGTTTTTATTTAACCTTATTATTTTTATTTAAGATATAACATATACTGTTTGGTTAAAAAAATACGCTGACTTGTAAATTTTTTCAAGAGCTCTTTATTTATTATGTATATTAATTTTGAGCGTTTCAAAGTAGCCCCCACCAGATATAATACACTTGCTTGGTAGCGCTTTTTCAAATTTTCGAAGCACTTCTGGAACCTAATTCTTGGTATGGCGTTTTAGTTCCTTTCGGCGAATTTGTCTTTATCTTCCCAATGTTGGCAAAACGTCATCCTTTTTATTTTTTTTTTTCATCTTCGGGAACACGAAGAAGTCAAAGGGGGCCATGTCCGGCTAATATAGATGCTGAGGCCTCATAACAGTGTTGTTTTTTTTGCCAAAAAAACTATGAATAAGATGTGAAAGGTGAGTAGGGTGCATTTCGAGTGTAATTGCTATGAGTTGTTTCTCCAGAAATTCGGCCATTCTTTTCGGATCGCTTCATGCAAACTGCGTAGGACTTACAGGTAGTACTCCTTACTGGCCGTACAATTTGGTGGCAAGAACTCACAGTAAGCTATCCTCCCAAAAATCGAAGAAAACAGAAAAAATTGCTTGGTATGAGCCAAATGATATACCAAACATTATCAGCAACCTCTTTGTAAGTAATTCGAGATTATTCATATATCCATCATAATTTTCACTTTTTACGACGTTTTTCGTCCATTGTGGATGTATTGGAGCGTCCAGGATGCTCGTCATCTTTAATATCTTCACGACCCTCTTGAAAACATCTTGTACTACTTATAGATGCTCATGTTATTCATTGAAGACTCGCCACAAGCAATGCTTAACATTTCCAATACGGTGCTGGACTTTATTCCATTCTTAAAGTAAAATTTAATGCAAATTCTTTTTTTCCATTTTTGCCACAAGTAAAAAAATCGTCGAGCACACGAAAGTATAAGTAACCTTTCTGACAGCCAGCAATAAATTAAGGATCCAATATGGCCGCCAACGTCAAAATACATCAGGCACAAGTGTATCAACAGAAACAAAAAAAAATTTTGACAATTGGACTTCTACAGCCCGGGAAATTCAAAAATTCCGCGTATATTTTAATACGCTGGAATTTATTCCAGAATTATATGAGCTTAACCTTAGATATTGTTTGAAAAAGATCTGTAGCCAGGTGGTTGTTTTAAAAAGGACATGTAAAATTTTAGAGGAGGATATTTTTTTTAAACAAAGTTGATAGAAAATGGGACAAATTTTTTTATTTAGCACTGTTTACAGAAACACAGTAATTTTAATTATCCAGTAAAAAACAAAGCGTGTGTTATACATAATACCATCAATGTTGGTTGCATAAAAATGTTATTGACTTTAGAAATTTTGGAAACACGTCAGAGCTGAACCGTTGAGTTAATTTTAGGTTTAACAGAAATATACTTCTTTGCAATTTATTTTATTTCCAAGAATAAATATATTTTAATAATTATATAGCACAGAATTTTTAATTTACAGCATTTTATATTTAAACAATACTTTTTTAGGTAATTAAGAATAATTTGTAAAACATCTTATTTCCACTTTTTGTTGGTATAACTCGGACACTTATTTTGGTATGATATACCGCTATTTAAGTTTTTACAAACGACCACTAGATGGCGCTATTAAGATGCGACATTACCATTGTTGTAAAATTTGACATTTTTTGTTTTTGTTAAAACAGTGGCAGCTCAGAAATTGGCCGAGTAGTTTTGTTACAATGAGCGTTTAAAAAAAAAAAACAGTTTTTGTGAACAAATGAAAATTTCATGTGAAGGTCCTCGTTGGATGATTTTTTACGAATTTTAGTAAAGGCCTAACCCAACAACAATGCCTCGAATCGTTTCGTTCAACTTTTGATAATAAATCACCATTAGAAAAGACTGTTTACAATTGGTTTGCAGAATTTCATCATGGTCGTGCTTCTGTCAGTGATAAATTTCGTGAGGGTTGATCAAAATCGGTTGTTCCAAAAAAAATATCGATGCTGTGCGCAACATGATTCAAAAGAGGATCGGCATGTGACTTACCTTGAGATAGAGGCATCCTTAGGCATATCGAGGCAGGAGTACTTTTTACGATATATACCATGGATCTGGTTGAATCAGTTAATGATAATTGCTTAATCCATCAGTTTTGCTGATGATACACAGGTATATGTTAGTTACAATAGAGATAATGCTGAGCAAGAGTGCTCCATCGCTTGAATTGCCACACTCAAGAATATTCAGTCATATTCGGCCGCGGAGTCTTAAGCTGAATTCATCTAAATCAGTGGCAAATAATTTTGGTAATGCGCTGGCGGGACTTGACTTGGTGTTGTTCTGGATGGTATTCCTGTCCAACTGAGGAAACTGTAGAAAGTCTTGTGATTGATAAGGACCTGCGTTTTAGAGGTCATGTCAAGCTTGTAATGCAGAGGGCATACACGGCTTTAAGGAGCTTATATCGGAATAAAAATATTTTGACCAGAGACGTAAGGAAGAGGCTCTGTGAAAACACTAGTCTTGAGTCATGCTAATTATGCGGATGTGGTTTTTGGGCCATGTCTCGATGTTCGTTCCAGTTCCAGAATACAAAAGATTCAGAACTCTTGTGTTAGGTTTGTTTTTGGATTGCGGAAGAGAGACCATGTTTCTCCTCGATTGGTAGGGCTGGGCTGGCTCAATATGTTTAGTAGGCAAAAATTGCACCTGGCGGTGTTTGTTCATAGAGTCATGGCAACAGGTTGTCCTCTCTATCTTAGACAAAAATTGAGGCATCGGGTAGATGTGCACGGTTTAAAATACTAGAATTCGAACGATTCAAAAACAACATGAATCGCTTTTTCCGCACACGTGCAGCTCCTGGAGCACTTTAGGGACTTTAATGCAGCACATGTGCTAGACCCAAAAAAAAAATACACCTTTTAGAAATACCAAAGCACAGAAAGGCAATCTTTGAAAGATGTTTCAGCTGTGCTGCAGTGAATGTTTACAATTCGGTACCGCAAGCTATTCAAAGTAGGTCAGTTAATGATTTCAAACTAATTCCTCCTCGGGAACCCAACTTGACCATTATTTTTATTCCTATTAGTCCTATCATTTGGCGATGGTGGTCTTCGTCTTCACTTCTGTACATTAGGTTATGTTTGCTGTTGAGCTGATTGATTGTTGTATGTTTTTTCTTTTTTCTCCGCCCGTACTGTGTCACATTTGTCTTCTTCTTTTTTGTATTTTTTTATTTTTATTTATATTATACCTATATATATATATATATATATATATAATATATATATATATATATATATATTTTCTTTTTCTGTATACTGATATAATGTTATTGTATGTATTTTTACCTAGTATTTAGGCAGTACTTGAATTTTGTATTAATGAATTTGTATTTTGAGATTTGTTTTTTCTTATTTTTTTTGTATCTTGTATACTTAGCTACTGGCTTGGTTGAGATGAGCAGTTCATAACAGGACTTCGCCGAGTTAAGAATAAAGACCTTTTATTATTATTATTAGTATTCGATTTTGCACGAACATTTAGCTGTGAAAAAGATCTGATCCCGTTGGATTCCGCATAATTTGACCGAAACTCAAAAACAGGCTCGTGTCAATTGGTGTAAGGAAATGCTCAAAAAATTCGACTCAGGGCATGCAAAATCCGTATACCAGGAAACGAAACATCAAATTATTACAAGAATATCAGGATGTGAAAGTGTTACGGAAATCCATGTTTGTGAATGGTTAAACAGTGATAGTGTGGAAGATGAAATGACTGACCAAGAATTAATTTAAAGTGTGTGTAAAAATGCTAATAAAATAGACAGTGATGACGATGATGATAAAACGAGGTAGAAGCCACTGACAATATTCCAGTAAAAATGTCACATTCAGAAGAACTAGACGCCCTAAAAAAACGTTAACTTATGTAGAACAACAAGAAAATGCAACTGCCGCGGACGTTTTGCTTATCAAACGTTGGAGAGACATTGCAGTCAAAAAAAGAACTAACGCAAAAGGAGTGCAGTTAAAAATTACCTCAATTTTAAAACATTAAAGTTAAGAATGAAACTGTTTTATTTTCGATTTTCCGTACATATACATAAAATAAGTAAACTAATTGTTCTATATATTCGCAAGAGCCGGAAACTAAGCAACAATCAACTGTTTGGATGTTCCAAGATGAACCGAATGCAACAAAAGTTCGTGAAGTACTTCCAAGAAAATGATCACTTGTTTCTGTGGTTATACTGGACATGTTGCAACCGTTGCTTTAGAGGATCGAAGAACAGTTAATGCTGAATGGTATACAACAATTTGTATGCCAGAAGTCATCGATGAAATCAGGAAAAACAGCGAAAACGTCGTCTCGTTCTTCATCAAAACAATGCCAGCTTTCACACAGCACGTCAAACACTTGGTTATTTGACGGAGAAAAACATTGAACTAATGTCTGGACAGCGATTTTTATCACCTCAAGAAGCTGTTAAATCCTTCCAAAACCATGTTTTTGAGGTACCAACTTCAAAGTGGAAAAAATGTTTTGAGAATTGGTTCGAACATATGCAAAAGTGCATAAATCTTAAAGGCGGATATTTTGAGAAAAAATAAAACGAACTGTAACAAAAAATTTTTTTCTTTCATTGTTTTTGTAAAAATTTAAAATGTAGCTCTCGTATTGCGTGAACTATTTAATGACATTAGTTTCATTAATTCCATATAGTGATAAAAGTTCCCGTGTTCTTTTACGAATGGTCGACGAATAAGTAAAGATCTATGATATTAAACTTGATAGCGAAACGTTCATAAGATTGACTAAAGATACCATAACATATTAATTACTCGTAAAAAGTTATTCATGATGAAGCGTGACTCGTCTAGACATTTTTTAAGCAAAAATCAAGTGTTTATATTTGATTACTTACCGTATTAACCTGCTTAAGTACCCTGTGGCTTCTTTTTCTTTCCCTGAAGATTTAAGCAGCAAAACGACCACCACCCATATTTTTATCCAAGAAGCTTATATAAAAAACGTATTAGAGAATCAATTAAGTATGGTTAGAGCTATAATAGAGCTTAAAGAGAATATATTGACTAAAATATATAGATAGCATTTAGTATCACGAAATGCAAAAAATATACAGGGTCGTCAAAAATATCAGCATTATAAAATAACTATATGAAAAGATTCTGAAAAGAATACAAGATACAAATTTAAATATTACTTGAGAATAAAATAACTCTGAAAATACAAAAACATCAGAAAACATATACAAGCTGTAACGTAGCCAATGGAGGCATATTCCTACCCAGCCCTTATAGATTTAGGAAATATATCCCTGAGAAACAGAATTTTTTTTATAACATATATATTGTTTTGTAAATTGCCATTTTTGTTTTCACTGATATTTCCTTTTTACTCAGAAACCTTCTGTACAGCGCGCAGTATAATCTTGTTCCAACTTTCATTTTATTTCCAATTTCATCCTCTTGTGTTTCTTTGGAGTTTATTAATATGCCCAGGTATTTATATATCTCCACCTGTTTAATTTTTTGTCCTACTTTAATGTTCATAGTTTCTTGTCTGTTACTTATAACCATCACCTTTGTTTTTTTTCCAGGGTAATAAACAGGCTATTTTTTTTAACTCTACTGTCCATAGATTCATGTTCAGCTCCAAGTCTCCTACTGTCCTTGCTACCAGTACAATATCGTCCGCGAATGCATTTGCCTCTATTATTACAGCCTGTAACTGGTTATATCCCACCATGTACTTAATTGTGTTTCCCCAGCTCGCTTTTTATTACCTCATCTATAACGCTTACAAATAATAGTGGACTCAACACCTCACCCCATCACTATTGGTGAATTACTTCGATGTTCGGTTACACGTTCTCACTTGGTTTATTGTATTATCATACAGGCTCTGTATTGTAACTTACTAAATCTTCATTCACATCCTTGTTCTTTACATATTCCATGTCTATTTACCATATCAAAAGCTTTTTTCATATCCAGAAACCCTAAAAAAATACTCTCCCATCTTTTTCCAGGGCTTTTCTGCAATCTGCTGTATTGTAAATATGTGGTCTTGTGTACTATGGGCTGACCTAAAAACCACTCTGCACATCTGCTAACTTTGGTTCAATAATTCGTCTTAATCTCTTCTCAATTATGGATTCATATACTTTTAGAGCTGTACAAAGGAGCGATATGGCTCTGTAGTTTTCACAAGCCCGCATATCACCATTTTTATACATCGGAATACAAAAAAATAAATAATCCTAAAATAAACCAACAGCAGATATTGATTAATCAGAGAAATAAAATATAAATGAAATGAATATATTTTTATATGTATTTAGGAATGCACTGTATAAAAAGCCTTGCCAACAAGGAAATTTCTAATTTTTTTACATACAATGTCTTAATATTACGAGATAGTTTAAAGTTAGACAATACTAATAAGGAGAGGTCTAAAAAAATGTTGTTTCATGTTTTGAAACACCGAGAAAACAACTGTTGTTGTATTGTCTGAACTGAACTCTCTCACAGTCTTTCATGTAAATACATTCACGCATTGCATGCAGTAAAATCATTTTTCAGTAAATTCCGGCCTACAGTTGTCTCTCGCGGGATAAGGTTAAATATGAGCGTTATAATTCTTTTCTGTCTCATAAATACTCTATTCCATGAAGGCTGGTCTCCCAAGATATAATAGTATTAGATAGGTGGCCATAGTTAAGTGAGAAATATACAAATTGATGGATTGGTTCATTTTCTCGTGACAGAGCGTTATAAGTAGTAAATATGAACAATTTACTTTGTGAATTTATCGCTTTATTATTTACTTTCTACGTGATTGCAGTTTCGTGGTTTATCACATTTTCCAACGTAATAAAAAATTCTTAATTTAGAAGTTATGTAACATGGAGTAAAAGGTCTTGAGACTTTCCGAGAGGTTTTCAGTTAGTGTCAACTCTTAGAAGATTCGGGTAAAATTTTCATGACATTTTTTTCCATTAGTTTGCGAGTTACAGCTGTTCGAGTGACTCTACTTTTGATTTTGCAAAGCGTTGAACAAAAAGAATTGCGTATGTTTATTAAACATCGCTTTTTGATAGGGAAAATACAACCAGGACCCAAGACGGGCTTGAGAAGTGTTATGGCACATCTGCTCTGTCGAAAACAACTATATGTCGATGGTTTAGTGAACTCAATTGCGGTCGTACAGGCACCGAAGCTATGTGCCCGATAGGTACCATGCGCACTCTCATCATTGATCAAAAACAGCAATGTGTCGCGACGATTCGGAACGTCGTCGTTTAGCGTAATCCAAATCGATGGATTCACTACTACACGCCTGAGTCCAACAAGTAGTCCGCAGATGGCTGGCACAGCATGAAAGCCAACCGAAACGTCTAAAAACACAAATGTCAGCTGAAAAGGTTTTGGCAAAATATTTTTTTGGCTGCGCATGGAATCGTACTGATGGATTATCTTGAGAAGGGTTGAACAATCATCGGAGGCTATTTCGTGGGTTTATTAAACCGTTTAAAATGGTGAAATTAAGAAAAAAATGCCGCATTTCGCGAAGAAAAAGTGTGGTTTCACTTCAATGCCCCAACTCACAACTCCATAAAATCGATTGTGAAATTGGATCAACTGGGCTATGAATCGCTTCCTTATCTACCGTATTCACCAGATCTCTGGCCCCTAGCGATTATTTCCTCTTTCCAAATTTGAAAAGGTGGCTTCAGTTAAAGAGATTTGGCTCAAATGAAGAAGTCGAATGGGAATCTGAGTCTTATTTCACAGAGTTCCAGAAATCGTACTACATTAAAATATTGGAAAGTCACTAGAATAAGTGCATCTCTCATTGAAGGAAACTATGTTGAAGGATAAAATCGATTTTTGACAAAAACAGTGATTTTTCTTGAAAAATCTCGGAACTTTTCACCCCAATATGTCATGTGGTAAACTGAAGCTGGCTCGTTCAATGTATTCTTTAGAATAAGAATAACATAGTAGGCTGAGTTCAGTCTGGAACAAATGCACTCAATATGGCACCCAAATGTCAGAGGGAATTCGAAAATGGTGCCAAAAAATTTTGCGATATTATAAAATCCAATACCGTACTGCTTGCCTTTGCCCTGCCTGATGGAAACCCTTTCCTTATATATTCCTCTATATTTATATATACTGATTGGGGATCGAGCATAAGATAGTTTCTTCTACACCAAAATTCCAAATTCATGCATACGGAGCCTACATTATTTTTGCAAGTTCCATAGGGCCTTCCACGACTGTGGCGTCATCAACATACATAGTAATAAAACCTGTACCGATGTTCCTCAAAACAGGTCATTCACACTTAACAGGAAGAGTAATGGCTGTAGAACTAATCCCAGTGGAATTCCTACTTTTACTGTTTTTAGTCACAGAAAGAACACCTTCGCAATTTACGGTTACATCAGTAGGAGTCAATTAGCTCGCATAATTAACCACAAATACCCACATTGTTAAGCTTTGATGTTAGGATACCCTTATTGACAGTCTCAAGGTTGATTCAACTTAGAATAAATAAGATTCAGAAAACGGTATCATACCATTTCTATTTAGTGGAGGCAAAGGCCGTAAATTCATGATTTTTGTAAATTTTTTGGGTACAGCTTGGAAATCGATTTAACTAGTTTAAAACATTGTCAAAAAAAAGCACGACAGAGGATGATAATGAACCCAAATGAAGGTAATATTCAGGAATATAGAGAATTTCGAGGAATGTTCAAACAAACATGCAGAAGACTGAAGAGACAATACAATGAAGAAAAATTAAAAAACATAGAGGAAAGATTTGTTAATAAGGAACTGAGAAGCTTCTATCAGGAGGTAAAACGAATGAACAAAGGATACCATAGCCGAACCAGCTACCTCAGAACTAATACAGGATTACTAATAAGTAAGCCAGACAAAATAATGGATGAGTGGAAGGGGTATTTCGAGGTATTGTTGAATGGGGGAGAAACAGAAAATGAGGTAGAAGAGCGGACAATGGACGATGATGGGATATGGTAAGTAAGCCAACAAGAAGAGAAATCAAAGCTATAATTAATGAAATGAAAAACAACAAAAAGCCAGGTGAAAGCGAAATAAGTGCTGAAATGTTAAAGGCAGGAGGCGAACAACTGCATGAGAAACTATTTCTACTAATAGCACTACTGCTGAAGCCTGTGGGTGCGAGAAAAAGGGGAAGGCCGAGGAGGAGATGGTTGCAACAGGTTGAGGAGGATTTTAAGGGGCCATAGGGGTCAGAGACTGGAGGACGAAGGCGCAGAACAGAATAGAATGAAGACATACGATCCAACAATACTTGGACGCCGATGATGGAAGAGGGAAGGAGGGAAAAGGACACAGTTTTACTAAGCCCTAGGCCTTCATGGCCTGTAGTGCTTTTATATTATTTTTTAAAATATTGTCAACTAAATGAGTTTTCTCAGCCTAATTTTGTCCACAAGGACACTTTTCTTCTATTTTAGTGCATTTTTTTACATTTTAAAAAACGCTTTTGGCTCCCTATTTCCTAAATATTTCAACTTCTGCTCGTGTGTTATGCGACAAAAATAAATTTATTATACACGTCATAAAATTGCCTAAAAAACTGCGTATACTGCAAAAAAAGTATTTACTACGGCAAATTGAAAAATGGTTTTTACTTATGTTAAATTCGATATTACGGTTTCAAATTATAGGAAAATATAGCTTTTATATTAACAAAAACCGGTCAAGTGCAAGTTGAACTTGCACAATTAGTGTTCCGTACGTTGATTGTTTTTAAAATAAAAATTTTTGTTAGGATGGTATAAAATGATCAGTGACTTCACAAAACACACCCCCAATGAGTTTTTAACAAAGTTTGTTTCCAATCTTTACTGAAAACTGGTGACCTTGAAATTTTGTTTTTTTTATATACCAAATAAATTATTAAAGGTAATGCACTCGTGATAATTTTCGTTCAATCTATACCCCGTGGAGAATATTCCAGAATTCTTCTTTCAAAATTTTTTGATCAGTACTTTTCGAGATAAGGTATGGGGACAGCGATTTTTCGCTATTTTTTAAAAGTAATACGAAGAAAAGTGTGCGCAAGTATTACATTATATATATATATATATATATATATATATATATATATTTTACTCGTGTTTTCACAAGCTTTCATTTGACACCACACTCGATGACCTAGTAAAAAATTTTTTTTTAACTTCCGATTTCACCCGTCAAAACGAACCCCTTAAGTCAAAATTTATGTTACGGTGGTATAAAATGATCAGTGACTTCACAAAACACATCCCAAAATGAGTTTTTCAACAAAGTTTGTTTTCCAATCTTTACTGAAATCTGATGACCTTGAAATTTTTGTTTTTTTTTATATACCATATAAATTATTAAAGGTAATGCACTCGTGATAATTTTCGTTAAACCTACACCCCGTGGAGAATATTCCAGAATTTTTTCAAAATTTTTTGATAAGTACTTTTTGAGATAAGGCCCGGGACAGCGATTTTTCGCGAATTTTTAAAATAATACAAAGAAAAGTGCGCGCAAGTATAATATTATGTATATATTTTTTACTCGTGTTTTCACAAGCTTTCATTTGACACCACACTCGATGACCTAGTAAAAAAAATTTTTTTTCACTTCCGACTTCACCCCCCTTAAGTCAAAATTTAATTCTCAAAACTACATGGCTCTAATGAGGCCATCAATTCCTATATTATTACCAAATTTCACCTTTCTATGTCAAATAGTTTCGGAGAAAATCGGGTGTGACAGACAGACAGACAGACACCGAAGTGATCTTATAAGTGTTCCGTACGGAACACTAAAAAGTGTGCCAAATTTGATTTAAAAAAATATTGGTCAAAATTCGTATTTTAGTCCAAATCTTATTATAGATTTTTTTGAGGGCAAATGGTCGTAGGAAGCTGCGAAATTTTATTAATTTATGGTCTTCAAGTTGGTTGGAAGGAAAAGTAAAGGATATATAAAAAACTATCTTATTTTTTAAATTTTTTGGTTAAGAAAAATTCAATTTTTTTCGCTTTTGCTCTAAAAAAGGTCTGGTTTATTCTTTTTATTTCTATTCAATATTTTATCTTAAATATAACATGAAATACTAACCTATTTTACAATAAAATTATCATTTAGATTACAGAAACGTATTAATTATTACTATTTTAATGCTAAAAAAATAGTAATAGTAATGTGATATAGCAGTTTAAAAAATAAAACAACAATATTAAAAAAAAAAGAATATTTGGATTTAAAGGTATTACCTACTTACAGTCCCTGGCCAAATTATTAGACGCACTGCAAGATTTCATGTAAAATATTAATTACCGAGTGATATTGTACCGTTTTATTATTTTAAATTGATTTGTTTTTTATTTTTATATTATCCAATCAATTACCTATTTATTTGACATAAATAAAACAGCATTAATTTAGAAAAGCATAAGTTTATTAAGTTTTAAAGAAAAGTGAAATTAATGTTAGTAAAAGTCAATATTTAGTTGAGCCACGTTTAGCCGCTATCAAAGCTTTAATTCTGCGCGCGGCATGCTATCAATGCAAGATTGTACTGTCTCCTGCATTTGAGGATGATGATTCCACACATGAATAATCTTTTCTACGAGCTGGGTTTTGTTGGTAATCACACTACTCTCACACTACTCTCAATAATATCGAAAGTCATGGAAAAGGCTATCACAATCAGCATCTTCTAAAATATCTTGAAGGATTCAACATTATTAGTGATCACCAATATGGCTTTCGTAAAAATAGATCAACAGGAGATCTTCTGACTTATGTAACACATGTTTGGAACAACGCAATTGAACACTTTGGAGAATCTCGAGCGGTTGCTCTTGACATATCCAAGGCATTTGACCGTGTTTGGCACGATGGGCTGTTGGCTAAGCTACGTTCTTATGGTATGTCTGAAAAGTTCTGTTTGTGGCTCTCATGTTTCCTCAGAGAGCGTTCTTTACGAGTGGCAGTTGACGGATTTCTTTCTAACACCTTCACTATCAACGCCGGTGTGCCCCAAGGTTCCATACTGTCTCCTACTCTCTTCCTCATTTATATTAACGATCTGCTGGAAAAGACCGAGAATCCAATCTACAGCTTTGCAGATGATAGTACACTTATCTCTTCATTCACTTTGAACGCTCGGACATCGACTACTCAGACGAATATCCGCAGACAGCAGGAAGTCATTCAACTCAATAAAGACCTGGAAGAAATTCTATCTTGGGGTGACAGTAACCAAGTGAAATTTAACGCTACAAAAACCCAGGCGGCAGTTTTTTTTCTAAAAAAGTTAACGTTGCAGAACCCGACATAGTTATGTCGGGGCACTTCATCCCTCTAACATCGTCACTCAATCTGTTAGGCGTTAATTTGGGAGCAAATATGTCCTGGCATGAACATGTTGCAGGCATAGCAAGAAGAGCTTCTCAAAAGTTGGGAATAATTGTTTCGAACCAGAAAGCTTTACACTCCACAACAACTGTTAATTCTTTACAAAGCTCAAATTCGACCAACTATGGAATACTGCTCCCATGTTTGGAGCTCCGCTCCCAAACATACACTGCATTTGTTGGATTCTATTCAGAGAAGAGCTGTTCGTCTGATTGGACACCCGGAATTGACCGACGGCCTTGATTCGCTGGAACATCGAAGAACGGTTGGCGACTTGAGCCTATTCTACAAGTACTTTCATGGAAAGTGTTCGAAAGATGTGGTCCGTTTGATTCCTCCCAGAGCGGTGCATATTAGAAGTACACGTCGCGCTGATGCTTCACATCCGTATGAGGTTCAGCTTGTTACTCCTCGTACAACGCTTTTCAAGCAGTCTTTTATATGGAGAACATCATACCTTTGGAATGGTTTACCCAGGACTGTGTTTCCCATCGAGTACAATCTACAGCGATTCAAGAACAACGTGAATCGTTTTTCTCCGCACACGTGTCGCTCCTGTAGCGCTTTAGGGACTTCCCTGTAGCACGTGTGCTAGACCCATAAAAAAAAAAAAAAAAAAAAAACATCTTTAGCCACTTCTCTTTTCATCAGCTCCCACACATTTTCAATGGGCTATTACCGGCCAATCCAACAGAGGGATATTTTTTTTCTGCCAAAAAAGCTTTAACAGACCGAGCAGTGTGGCAGGGAGCTTCATCTTGCATGAAAGTGAATGGTTCCCCATTTGGAAACCATTCTCTGAGCTGCGGAATCAACCGATTTTGTAATATTTCTTTGTACTGATCTTGCCACATTATTTCTTTGACGACGTACAGACGTCCAGTGCCCTTGCCGCTGATGACTGACCAAATCATCACTTTGGTGGGATGTTTAACCGTCGGGACGACACAATCAGGATGAAACTTTTCTCCATGACGACGACGCACATACTGAGCTTTATTCTGCAAAATTTCGAATGTGCTTTCGTCACTGAAGCAGACCTGTCAAAAATAGGAAAAATATATAAACTTCCATGTTTATTTGCTTTATTTAACTGAAAATGATAATAATGTATCAATTATTGATTAAATTGCTGTATCTTACCGATCTCCAGAAGTCCACATCTTTGTCTTGCCATTGTTTGGCCCACTTCAGGCGCTTTGCGTTCATTGCAGCTGTTAACTTGGGCTTCCTGGCGGGGCGACAGGCCTTAAAATCTAATTCTTTCAATTTTTCTTCGAACAGTGCGCTCAGAAGCATTTACGCTAGCATCCTGGAGTTGTGATTTTATTACCTTTGTGGTAGCAAATCTGTTTTCTACACAAATTTTCTTCAAACATCTCTCTGACCGTGGAGTGAAAATTGGTTTTTCTACAGCATCTTTTCTTTCTTTTCGGGCTTAATTCCTTCCCTGACTCAATTTTCTTTTTTATGCGTCGTACACTAGCTTCAGAAACCTCCAATCTTCGTGATATTTCTCGGTTTGTAAGTGTTTTCGCAATCACAAGGGCCTTCACTTCAGCTTTTTCACGTGGTGAAAGATCGCCTTTTCTACCCATAATGAAAATAGTCCAATTACTTTTTTAAAACACTGCATAGAAAATAAACTAATAACTGAGTAGTATAAAACTGTTAAACAAACAATCACAGTCCATAAAGCCACAGAAACACGTCCGTACCTGACTCGATTCCGATCGCGACTGATACAGGTTTGTACTTATTTACGTTCATGTATCAATTTGTCAACACAGTGTTGCCATATGTTAAAAATAAATACAAATATGTAGTCTACAACAATTCTTTTAAATAAAAATCAATAATATTGTAGTTTAAATATACCATTATTGCATAAAAACTCTTAAGAAACATAAAATTACTAAAAAAAATACAGTGCGTCTAATAATTTGGCCGGGGACTGTATACCTAAACATAATATAAGGTAATTTAAAAATTACCTGATAGTGCCTCGAT
>JAHKBH010001285.1:0-25000 GCA_019049505.1 Pachyrhynchus sulphureomaculatus
GTCTCATTCTGGTATCTAAAAATGCAAATATGCAACTTTCAAAATACAAAAATTACAGGGTGTTACATGTGGCTGTCACCCATATATATATATATATATATATATATATATATATATATATATATATATATATATATATATATATATATATATATATATATATACTTACTCTAAATTATTATGCTTAAAATTCTTCCTATTTCTCAACCGAAAACCTGAACACATTCTCATAAAACTATTGTAACTATACAATATTTAACTAAGTTGGGAATGTGGAATCTTGGCACAATGATACTACTCAGTATATATCACCACTACACCAAACACTTTATTTTTGCACTCGACGCGCGTTTCGCTAACCATGTTACTTCATCAGGAACAATCATCGCTCCTGATGAAGCTAACATGGTTAGCGAAACGCGCGTCGAGTGCAAAAATAAAGTGTTTGGTGTAGTGGTGATATATACTGAGTAGTATACAATATTTAATGTCCTGTACCTACTATGTCTAAAGTAAAGAAACAATAAATTAATTTTTCGACTCCAAAAACTTGAAAAGAACTAATATTATATACGCAGCAAACCTTCTAACCTCCTCCCTTACCCTTTAACTTCTAATATACTTTACTATAAGTGATGTATTTAAGGAGCCATACCAGTGTGATAATCGATTTTTTTTACATATTTCGATGCTTCTATATGTGTAGAATGAGAGGTCGAAGTATCAAAGTCAGTTTATGTTTATTTTTGAAAATACAGCTGTCGCCAGGCACAGCTGCTCGGAGGGTCATAAACTCGTTTTTGGAAGCGTAACGCGAACCGGAGCAGGTATTAAAATTCCAATGCCGTAACGTCATCACGTAAGTGAAAGTTAAACATCTAATACTTCAGTGAACTCAAAATAGTCACAAATGTAAGTACGTGACAAGAGATCATTATTTATGTGTTACACGGGAGTCATTCTTTAAACGCGTTTTTCTCATAACTGCATTTTTCCAAATTTGCTGGCGTTGTAACTCGGAAACAATTTATTGTATCGGCTTTAATTTTCTTTTGCATTTTAAAGACATGTTTTGTCGTACCATGAACCAAAAATGTCAGATTGGCATGCAAAAAACACATTTTTTTTGGCGAAAATTTTTTTATTTTTTTCTAAACGCCTCCATTTTTATAATTTTCAATGTGTTTTAAAATCCATAGTTGATGGCACGGAAAATTATATCTTTTTATGTAGAGGCGCCAATCACGGCGTCAGTAGAGCTACCTTTTTTTTCACCTATCTCGTTACTGGGGCATAAGTCCCGTAAATTTCAATATTTTGGTCGGAAATTTTTTTTGTTTATTTGAAAACAAATAGTAAACATATACCCAACATTTTAAAGCATTTATTGCAGTAGTTTTCTTTAAAAAAATTCTAGAAAAATATCCTTATTTTTAAGTAGTTATACTGGCCCTTAAAAATTTGTCCATAACCTGAACCAAAAAATCTCATAATACTCATGAGATTATAGAAACTCTACAATTTTTAACGAGCCCCAAATTGAAATTAATGAAAATAGAACCTAATTTTCGGACGCCTCGACTTTGAGAACTATGAAAAGGACATATAACACGATATAGACTAAGCAATCTCTTTAACCTCTTCCGCCACTCTTTTAGCTCATCCTATGGCTTACTATAAATAATTACGAATAAAAGTTGTTTATTATTTCAACAACAATAGAGACACTATTACCATAAGAATATTAAAACCATTCAGAATTTATCGATACCCACCCCCTTCCCCTAAGGCGATATCACTCAAAGATTATAGGTATCATCCCGTCTTTAGGTATTATACTCGTATGTGTACCAAATTTAAACTTAATATCTTAATTCCTTCACGAGTTACCCTGTCAACAAGCTGGCAAAGAGACAAACCGAATGAACTAAATAACTTTCTTGACATAGGAGCCCTAAAACGTAAAGAAAAGCAAAAAACTCGGAGGGTGAGGTTTTTTAATGAAAACAACACTTTTCTTTAGCACTGAAAGTAAAAAACAAAAGTTTTATGTCAATAACTTTACTGGTATTGCGATCAGCATACGCATATCGGCGCGAAACCCCTTTCGCGCCTGCCCATCGCCCATCCCCTTGTTCGCTCATGCCTACACATTTAATAAAATCGGGTCAAAAAGACCTTAAGTTTTAATACTCACTTAGAAACACTTGTTACGTATTAACCCCCATTAAGAGATATAAATTAAAATGTAATTTTGTTACGATTACGAACCCGACCCGTTCAAAGATTAATATCAGAAATAATTAAGAACGTATTTTATTTGCCATTGCGTGATTAAGTTTATTAGATGCTAATGTATATTTCTAATCACAGTCACACAGCTTATTAACAAAAACTACGTGAATGGGAGAAACCGCCGCACATTGGGGCCAAATCGCAAAATCCTGGTCAAAAGTCGAAGGTACAAAAGTACTAATTTAAGCGACATTGGGTTTTTTCGTAGCCCACGATGATTATTAGCTCAATTTTCTATAAAAACAAAATGGTAGCTTCGAAATGACGGACTCAACTGTAAAAAAAATAATCCAGTACCTCGTAAATGGAGTTTCTTGTGTCTTAGTAATGATCAATTTGGTTTTTTCGTGGGATCAAAAATAATAACGCATCATATATATTCAAAAACACGTTTAATAACTTCAATCATTGACTGTTATTATCAACTTAAATACTTTCCTGCAACTATTATTTACTAAGAATATCGACTAAAATCTTATCACTATCGGACGAATTATCGGTATTATTATCGCTATCATCGTCTGCGCACTGCATTGTCGAAGTTTTCACATATTCTAAATTTATTGCTGGTATTGCAACAGGCAAGAACGTGTTAGTCTTTTTCAAAAGCAATTTACGTAAAGTGGAAATCACAGTATCAGACGTTATTAAAAGTCTATGAAAAACATCTTCCATAGTTTTTACTACTGCCTACTGCACTTTCGTGAATATTCTTCGCAGAATTTCTTTACTAATTTGGTACAGGA
The DNA here is from genome assembly GCA_019049505.1 of Pachyrhynchus sulphureomaculatus. Taxonomy (NCBI): domain Eukaryota; kingdom Metazoa; phylum Arthropoda; class Insecta; order Coleoptera; family Curculionidae; genus Pachyrhynchus; species Pachyrhynchus sulphureomaculatus. Next base: position 3,042 of record JAHKBH010001285.1, read on the forward strand.
TTTTTGGGCTTTCTCCGACATTTGCCCTATTGGTAGCAGCGATGATTCAATAATTTTCGAGCCGTGAATTAAAATTTTGTAGATAGTAGTGGGCATATAAAACCACGGATACAATTCCACGAAGCTGCGCTCTGTTTCCAGATTGTAATCTTCGAATCGGGATTCATCTATGTCAAATCCGGAAGAAATAACTTGCAAAATGATGTGAAAACGATCTATAATATGTTGATCGATTCCCGTTATCGAAGCTGAGACGATTGAATTTTGAAAAAAGCTTCGAGCAGTATTTCCATCTTTGGTACTGCCATAACCTTGTTTAGGCTCGTCTACTAATAATCGTAGTCGTAGACAGAAACCTTGCTGCATATCTTTTTTTTCTTAATTTGATTTTATTTTTGTCATCTTTATCCAGGCAACTAACGGAAACCTATAACAAATAGATGCTTATACTGCACTCTGTCGGTGACTTACTAATCCTATTCAAGCAGAGCGGTACAGCACAGCTGGCGCTTATTACAGAAACGCACCTTTCTCGAGCTTACTGCTCGAAGGCATAGATGGCAGCATTGGTATAACAACTAAAGACGAAACGAAAAGAATCGTATTTTTAGAAGTTACCAAAAGTTTTCTAGCCCAGCTGATGATCAGTGATACGGCGAAACGCGTCTTGGGATGGTTCAGCAAATACGAAGAACACTTTTGGTAACCTCTAAAAATACGATTCTTATCGTTTCGTCTTTAGTTGTTATACCAATGCTGTCATCTTTGTAATCTTTCCTAACTTGCCATTTTTTCATTTCTAATTTATGGATAAATACAAAAGACATTCAAAAAAACGAATCCATATATGCAGGGAAGAGAGACCAAATTGTAAATTGTCATTGTTCAACTTTTTCTTCAATATTGCATCAATATCAAAAAAAAAAAAAACCTGTAAAAAATCACATAATACTATTGAAACAATAGAATATTCTCCGATCTTTTCACCCCCCTTGTCCTATTAAAATTGATAGTAATAAAAATTAACTTATATATATATATATATATATATATATATATATATATATATATATATATATATATATATATATATATATATATACCTCCGGTTTATAGCGTCACCCCAGTCACCTGGTCGTAGATTTCGTTCGGATATTGCTTTTGTTATGCCCATAGACCAGGTCATTTTCAGCCTTCCCTTTTTATTTCTTTCTGTAGGTGTCCACTGTAGGATTTGTTTTTGGATTCTATGGTGTTCCATCCTTTGGGCATGGCCGTACCACTTTAATTGTCTCTCCTCTACGTCCTCTATCAGTGTTCTTTCCATTTTCATTTTTGACCGGACCCTTTCATTTGATATCCTATCGAGCTTGGAAATTCTTGCCGATCTTCGCCAAAAATCTATTTCCAGAGCATTTAACCTTCTTTCAAGAGTTTTGTTTAGTTGCCATGTTTCGCACCCATATAGAACTATATTTTTGAAGATGACGTTGTAAATCTATTGCTTTCTTTGCCTACTGACATTTTTTGACCATAGAATGGAATTCATGGCACCGATCAGTCCTTTCCCCTTTGCTTTCCTCTGTTCCACTTCATTTTCTGTTCTTCCAGTGCTGTCTATTCTAGTTCCCAGGTACGTATATTGGTCGCATGCTTCAATTTCGATGTTATTGTCCAGTTTCAGGTCCTGCCTATCCTCACCGATCCGCAAGTACTTTGTTTTGCTCATGTTTACTGTGAGTCCCCAAATATTATATTGGTCTGTGAGCTTCCTTGTCATATCTTCCAGATCTTCTGGATCTTGGGCGATAACCACCTGATCATCGGCAAAATGTAGCGTATAGAGTGTTGTCTCATCGTCTATTTCCATTCCTCGACATCTCTTCCTCCAATGATCGAGGGCCGCATCAATATATACTTTGAATAACGTTGGGGACAAGCAACACCCTTGTCTAAGACCTTTTGTGACGTGAAAGCTTTCAGATATTTCTTTACCAATCTTTATTCTTGATTGACAATTTGAATATAGTTGTTTTATCGCTTGTATGGCGGTAACGTTAATAGATGTTCTTTCCAATACCTGCCACAGCTTCTTTATTGGTACATTATCGTACGCCTTTGTTAAATCAATAAAGATTAGATGGACTTCTCTGTTGGTTGCTACTTTCTTTTCGGTTAGTTGATTAAGGCGAAAAATGTTATCCATACAAGTTCTTTCTGCTCTGAATCCCGCTTGCTGTTCAATTTCGTACGGAGCATATTCTTGTTCAATTATTGCTCTAATCAGTTTTCCATAAAGTCTGCTCAAGGAGCTGGTGACCGATATGCACCTGTAGTTCTCACATTTATCCTTCCTTCCCTTTTTGTGAAGTGGCGTTATCCATACCATTTTCCATACTTCAGGAATTTGGTCGCCATTTATAAATTTTTTCGAAAAGGTTGGTTCACATGTCCTTTAGTTTGTTAGGTCCACTAGCTCTACCGTTCTTCATTGTTTTGATTGTTTTTGATATCATATCTCTATTTATTTTTATACTTAGTCCCTGAACTTTGTGAGTGGATGGAGACTGGGTAATAAAATCTGATCGATGTTCAGCCGTTTCGTGTTGGTAATGGTCTTTCCACGTTTTCATGCTTATAATGGGTAATGGTGTTTTTTGAGAATTATTTGCTCTAACGAGTTTCCAAGCCTCTGATGATCCGCTTCCCCAAAAGATAATTTTCTATCTCATAGCATTTCTTCTCCCACGTTTCGTCTCTATTCTGTATAAATTATTAATATAATAAATTAACTTAATATTTATATATGAAACAACCCTTCTAACCCTCCACCTTACCCCATTAACCCCTTATATATTTTACTATAGATAAAATTATATTTCTATTATAATTACATCAACCAAAGAAGTTGAAAAAATTCTGAAAATATTATTAAAACTAGATAATATTAAACGACCCCATCCCTATCACCTCCTTTTTGGGTTAAAACTTTTAAAAAAATGAAAAAAATAAACTAATTCTGGATCGATAATATCAAGAGGGTTTTGGAAATTGGATGGCAATTGCATAGGACAGAGGAAGGTGGCAGGATCTTGAGGAGGCCTATGTCCGACAATGGACAGATGATGACACTAAACACTTTATTTTTGCACTCGACGCGCGTTTCGCTAACCATGTCAGCTTCATCAGAAACGCGTGTCGAGTGCACAAATAAATTGTTTGGTGTAGTGGTGATACTCGTATATACTGAGTAGTGTTATTGTGCCAAAGATTCCACATTCCCAACATAATAGGTAGTAGTTGTAGAAATGTAATAACGCCCGTGGTAGCACTACTGCGTTGTTTAAAAAACTGTCGTGATCCAACATGGGTAATGCCTGTTTAGACGGAGAGCTAACGAACAACTCAATCAAATCAAAAATAATAAACCCACACTTTCATTTACTCCAGTTGTGGTAATTTAAATGGTGGTTTAAATCCCACGTGAGTTTCTCAACCAATCAAAGTTTAAGGGAGCTAATCTCTGTTTAAGCACGCGTTATGCAAGAAAAATCACATGAAGCAACCAAAAGTTCAACGACCTATGATGCGCGACTTCTGAAATTCATTCGTATATACTGCAGTTCCTAAACTACGTTCTAATAAAAAAAATTATAGATTAGGCCTCTTAAAAGAAGTGTTTAGGTTCTACATGATAGATGGCGTCACCTGAAAACGAGGCATAGTTGTTGCTCAACTGAAGAACCAATACAAATGTTATCCATACAACCAAAGAAGTTGAAAAAATTCTGAAAATATTATTAAAACTAGTTAATATTAAACGACCCCATCCCTATCACCTCCTTTTTGGGTTAAAACTTTTAAAAAAATGAAAAAAATAAACTAATTCTTTAATTCGTCGACTGCAAAAACCTTGAAAAAGACAAATAATACTATATATACGAAACAACCCCTCGAATCTCCTCTTTCACCCCTTTTATCTTTTACTATAAATATAAACAAAAAACTAGGAAAAATTGCCATGTTACTATTAAAATCATACAAAATTTATCGACCCCCCCACCACTTTCACCTCGATCGTCTTAAGTAATATCGCTCAAAAACTATAGGCTTTATACTCTCATTAGGTATTATAAATTTACTAAGTTGGAAATTAATAGTTCATTTCGTTCGAGAGTTATCGTGCCTAAAGACCCGCAGACCAACAGACAAAAATACCGGTGAAAATGAGTAACTACGTTTTTCGTAATCTAGCAACCCTAAAATGAAAAAAGTAAAAATCTCGGATTGTAGTACTTTTCTTTAGCAAGGAAAGTAAAAATTACATCATGTTGGTTTTTTTTTTCGTGTGCCCGAATTTCTAATAACATAATTTTTAATTTCCGTCTCCTCAACGAAATATATTGTTTTGAATTTGGTCCCAATACGGTACCTGCAAAAACGTACCCTTCTTGAGCTCTTTACAAAAATATTACCATCCACTGTATGTTTCTTATATTATTAATTTACTGCTTTCATGAATTTGATTTTTACTTTTTATTTTCCCTATTTTTTCACTGCTTTCATATTGTAGGCAGTGGCGTAGACACGTTCGAAGGGCGAGACGGGGGCAATGATTACAAAGGGCATTTCTTTAAAGAAAAAAAACCGGTCAAGTGCAAGTTGAACTTGCACAATTAGTGTTCCGTACATTGATTGTTTTTAAAATAAAAATTTTTGTTAGGGTGGTATAAAATGATCAGTGACTTCACAAAACACACCCCAAATGAGTTTTCAACAAAGTTTGTTTCCAATCTTTACTGAAAACTGGTGACCTTGAAATTTTGTTTTTCTTTATATACCAAATAAATTATTAAAGGTAATGCACTCGTGATAATTTTCGTTCAATCTATACCCCGTGGAGAATATTCCAGAATTTTTAGATAACGTAGGGGACAGCGATTTTTTAAAAGTAATACGAAGAAAAGTGTGCGCAAGTATTACATTATATATATATATATATATATATATATATATATATATATATATATATATATATATATTACTCGTGTTTTCACAAGCTTTCATTTGACACCACACTCGATGACCTAGTAAAAAAAATTTTTTTCACTTCCGATTTCACCCCTCAAAACGAACCCCTTAAGTCAAAATTTATGTTACGGTGGTATAAAATGATCAGTGACTTTACAAACCACACCCCAAATGAGTTTTCAACAAAGTTTGTTTCCAATCTTTACTGAAATCTGATGACCTTGAAATTTTTGTTTTTTTATATACCATACAAATTATTAAAGGTAATGCACTCGTGATAATTTTCGTTCAATCTACACCCCGTGGGGAATATTCCAGAGTTTTTTTTTTTCGAAATTTTTTGATAAGTACTTTTCGAGATAAGGCCCGGGACAGCGATTTTTCGCGAATTTTTAAAAATAATACCAAGAAAAGTGCGCGCAAGTATAATATATTATATATATATATTTTTTACTCGTGTTTTCACAAGCTTTCATTTGACACCACACTCGATGACCTAGTAAAAAAATTTTTTTTTTAACTTCTGTCTTCACTCCCCAAAACTAACCCCTTAAGTCAAAATTTAATTCTCAAAACTACATGGCTCTGATGAGGCCATCAATTCCTATATTATTACCAAATTTCACCTTTCGATATCAAATAGTTTCGGAGAAAATCGGGTGTGACAGACAGACAGACAGACAGACAGACAGACAGACAGACAGGCAGACAGACAGACAGACACCGAAGTGATCTTATAAGTGTTCCGTACGGAACACTAAAAAGGGGCATATTAAAAGCGGAGTTACTTAAAGTGGGAGACGTCCATCGACAAAGAGCAAGGCCAAACTCGTTTATAAAGAAAAACCTTCTTGCACCTACAATTCTAAAAGCTTAGACCTCTCTCAACACACTAACCTAAAATTCGATAACCGGGAAGAAAAAGGAAGATTTTTTTACCCTTTCCTACAGTAAAACTTTAAAAACTTACATTCAATCTAAAATTGATGACCCTGGGTGAGCATCCTCCATAAAAAAGGTTTTGTTTCATTTACAGAGGCAAGAAAGGGGGTATAAGCTTCCTTGGTCCCCATGCAATTATGTAATTGTAGGCAAAACGTCGAAAAGTTGACATGGTCTAATCCCAAGAACCATGATTTCTTATGTAACGAAAAATGGAAAAGCTTCCATTCCAATCTAGAACAGCTTTCCAACATTCATTAAACATTTACCACGGTTAGATTACAGGTTATCATAGATAGTAGTTGGTCATAGGTAGTAGTTACTACTCAGTATATATCTCTACTACACTAAACAAGGTAGCGGGTAGGAACTCTTTTGCGATCCCGGCAAAGGACAGTCCTACTACAGGTTTTAGCTGCCCCCTTTTAAGGAGAGGTATGTCCAAACCAAATCCCGTTTTCCCCAACTCCATATATTTACCCTACCTATCACCCAACCTATCCTAACCTATCTCCCAAATCTACTCACCAACGCACCAGGCAGGCGTGGCTTTTTAAATTTGCCAATAACCTCGATGAAAATGCTAAATATTAAAACCAGATTACCCCACCACCCACCAAAAAAAATCCATACTTAAACTGCAACCAACACAACATAAAATGGAGAGGTCAATGTTGGGTATTACCCTAAGAGACAGGATGAGAAATGAGGAGATCCGCACATAATAGAGCTCATACTCTGACTAAAATTGAGATGAGTGGAGCGTTTCGCCGGAATGAAGGACAACAGATGGACAAGGAGGATCCTTGGAGACCAAGAACGGATAGACAAAGCAGGGGAAGACCACCCACAAGATGGATCGATAATATCAAGAGGGTTTCTGGAAATTGGATGGCAATTGCATAGGACAGAGGAAGGTAGCAGGATCTTGAGGAGGCCTATGTCCGACAATGGACAGATGATGACACTAAACACTTTATTTTTGCACTCGACGCGCGTTTCGCTAACCATGTCAGCTTCATCAATAACGCCCGTGGTAGCACTACTGCGTTGTTTAAAAAACTGCCGTGAAATACAAGTGTATGTTTCGGCACTTGGACAACGTTGACGGATATTACGACATCCTCACCAATATCGATCCAACATGGGTAATGCCTGTTTAGACGGAGAGCTAACGAACAACTCAATCAAATCAAAATAATAAACCCACACTTTCATTTACTCCAGTTGTGCTAATTTAAATGGTGGTTTAAATCCCACGTGAGTTTCTCAACCAATCAAAGTTTAAGGGAGCCAATCTCTGTTTAAGCACGCGATATGCGAGAAAAATCACATGAAGCAACCAAAAGTTCAACGACCTATGATGCGCGACTTCTGAAATTCATTCGTATATACTGTAGTTCCTAAACTACGTTCTAATAAAAAAATTATAGATTAGGCCTCTTAAAAGAAGTGTTTAGGTTCTACATGATAGATGGCGTCGCCTGAAAACGAGGCACAGTTGTTGCACAACTGAAGAACCAATACAAATTTGAATATATGATCAACCCTAAATAAACTTAACAAATGGACGTTCACATCAACAAACATAACTTATAAACATTTGGAAATATAATAATACTGAAAGAAAATATTTTAAAATATAAATAAATAAGTACTAAATATAACAAAGTTTATTAATTTAAAATTAATTTTATCTTAATTCGCCCCTACATTTATTTATTTCTTTTGGTCTTGCTGTTACATAATAATTCATTGATACATTAAAACTGAAGTGAGTGCGGTAAGGAGAAATACAAAACACGGGACAAAATTTGTTCATTTTAATAGCAGGTTATATGTAGTTATAAATAACTTATTGAAGTATAAATTTAGAAAATATTCCGCTGTCTCTTATAAGTATGTTATTTACTTTCTTTCTCTGTTAGCTTAAATTATGCACGATAATATTATTTCATTAGATTAGACGTTTAATAGTACAACGAAAGCCGGCAAACCATAAAATACTATAAATTTTAGAAATCTGACAACACTGACATTCAACCAAATCGTAACTCATCGTTACTCTCTGTTAATCTTGGATGGCATTTAAAAGTGAACAAGCGGAGCCCTGGTAATAAGTTAATAATCACTATCAACGCCGGTGTGCCCCAAGGCTCCATACTGTCTCCTACTCTCTTGCTCATTTACATTAAACGATCTGCTGGAAAAGATCGGGAATCCAATCTACAGCTTTGCAGATGACAGTATGCTTATCTCCTCATTCACTTCGAACGCTCGGACATCGGCTACTCAGGCGAATATCCGCAGACAACAGGAGGTCGTTCAACTTAACAAAGACCTGGAAGAAATTCTATCTTGAGGTGAAAGTAACCAAGTGGAATTTAACGCTACAAAAACCCGGGTGGCAGTTTTTTCTAAAAAAGTTAACGTTGCTGAACCCGACTCCATTCCCCTAGCATCATCACTCAATTTGTTGGGCGTTAGTTTGGGAGCAAATATGTCCTAGCATGAACATGTTGCAGGCATAGCAAGGAGTGCTTCTCAAAAGTTGGGAATATTATTTCGAACCAGAAAGCTTTACACTCCACAACAACTGTTAATTCTTTACAAAACTCAAATTCGACCATCTATGGAATACTGCTCCCATGTTTGGGGCTCCGCTCCCAAACATACACTGCATTTGTTGGATTCTGTGCAGAGAAGAGCTGTTCGTCTAATTGGAGATCCGGAACTGACCGGCGGCCTTGATTCGCTAGAACATCGAAGAACGGTTGGCGACTTGAGTCTGTTCTACAAGTATTTTGATGAAAAGTGTTCGAAGGATGCAGCCCGCTTAATTCCTGCCAAAGCGAAATATATGTCACGCTAATACTTCACATCCGTATGAGGTTCAGTTTGTTACTCCTCGTACAACGCTTTTCAAGCAGTCTTTTATATGGAGAACATCATCCCTTTGGAATAATTTGCCCCGAGTACGATTTACAGCGATTCAAGAACAAGGTGAATCGCTTTTTCCGCGCACATGCCGCTCCTGGAGCTCTTTAGGGACTTCCCTGCAGCACAGCTAAAACATAAAAAAAAAATCCTTATAATTTTTTATTACATTTTATACACCAATAAACGACTAGTCATTTAGCTGAAACAATGCAGACAATCTAGTTTATGCAGTTAAGTTTGTCTATTTTTGTCGCAGGAAGCTACATCTTATCTAATCACTTATTCTAGGTAGACAGTTATTCTTTTCCTTTTATCTCTATCATCCTACCCCAACAAACACCTGCTCTGCCTCCTGCCTATCTATCTAAGGAAACTCGCGCACATAGGAGCGGACTCGAATTAAATTTCGTCGCTTTTAGGAAAACTTCTTTACAAGTTTTCTATGTGTGAATAATAGATTATTCAGCCAACAAATTTTCAATATAATGATAAGAATAATAATAATACTAATGGATTCTTATTAGCTGAAAACTATTTGAAGCAAAAAATAGTTGATTATTTTCCAAAAGCTTAGAATTTTTGAATAAATTTTGTTATAAATACGTTCTCTAAAGATGAAATTTTACACTGATTTTTTTAGTAGCCTTATTAAAGGTTGATCTTGACTTGTAGACACATAATAATAAATTAATTAAATTTAATGTTAATTAAGGGTTTCCTGAACTAATTTCTCTCTACGACTAGCTAAGATTCACTTGACTACACTAGTCACTAATAGTGTCGAATGCTAAATCCATACTATCAAATCGAATTAAACGATTATGCTTCATTTAAGGGGGTCACTACCGAGAAAAATGAAAAAAAAAAAATACGTTTTTTTCGTTTTTTTTTTTCCATTTTTATAATCTACAATCATTTCTGCACAAAACAATCCAACCCCCACAATTATACTATGAGTATAAGTGCCTGAAATTTTTATATAAAGTAGTCAAGGTATGAGCCATCAGTCAGTATCGCCAAGATATGAATCCCGCTCAGCCTTCGCCGCCTAGCTTCGCACTACGCACCTTTCAATATACCACCCCATTCCACCCATTATGAAGTTATTATTATTTTCACTATTATTATTATTTATCCCACTTTTTATTAACAATGCTTAGGAATAATTATATAACACTATTTACTATATACAAATAAAAAACTTTATTTTTACAAAAATATTTTGAAATACTATTTACTATATACAAATAAAAAACTTTATTTTTACAATAATATTTTGAAAAGTAATAATAAGATTTTATTATTTTGTTATACTTTTTTTTAAATAAAATGAACCCGCTTCATATGACGGGCCTTCTTTTTTTTCTAACTTCTTAAATTTTTCTTCTAAACTTTTTCTTGCTCTTGATATTTTTTGCCTCTCGCATTTCGATGCTTGTTGTAAGTCTTTCTCGGCTTTCACTATTCTCAGTCCATCTTCCTTCATCAGCCCAGCAATTGTAAATTTTCCAGGGTCAATGAAAAGTTTTTCAAGTACTCGGCAGCGGGAAATATTACCTTCATTGAAGTAGCATAGTGCATCATATGCACCTAATTCTAGTGTGCTTTTCTCTACAAAAATATTTTTTGGGCATCTAACCCACAATGCATTATTATAGCTTTCGTTTGTGTTTTGTGTCTTACCGTGAACACATTTTTCTAACAGGGCTGGATTCGCCAGGTCCCTGAAGACAGGTTTCAAAATTTCCATTACTACTTTTGGTAGATGAACATGCTTTGAGTGCTCATATAATTTTTTTTCTGCCTGGGTCTTGAGGAACTTACACCAGTCCAAGCTGCATAAATTGTGTGCCGGATTCTAGTTGTTTGAGCCGAGATGAAAAAATTCTGCCCATACTGCTTTTTTCATCTCAGCCAAGCTGCCAACGTTTCTTCGTATGGCTAAGCCATAAAACTTTTGAATGTCGTTTATTGCCACATCCGTGAGTCTGCCCTTTCCTCCTATCGGCTTTCCATCTTGCAGTTTTTTTGGACGTGTAGGAAGTTTTTAGCTTTCTGAGTCTAGATCCCATCCTTTTTTGTACATGTCCTATACATTCTAACTTCTGAACTAAGAGACTATCTCCGTAAGGGTTTTGTTCTACAACCTTCAACAAACCCTTTGAGTCTCCATTACCTAAGTAGTGAGAATATCTCACATTGTATTTGTCCATTGACCTCAGGAAAATTTGCTCTGCACCAGCTGCTTCCATAGCCCCACTGGTACCACTATGATTGGCTATGCAATTTTCATTATGTGTATTCTGAAATTTTAGTGGACAACGACAGTGTTTGGAGAGTACCACAATATCCACTATTTTGCCTGAGTCAGTACTCGCAGCAAAGATCACGCCATTCAAAGAAGTATGGCCCCTTTTTTGCCAACTGCCATCTAGTGAGATGGCCAAATCCCTGTTGCCACTATTTAAAATACAGGCTTCCTCTACTACAGCCACCATTATATCTTTTCCAACTACTTCAAGAGCTGAACGAATAACATTTTGGTGCAAAAAGTGCTTGCTTTGTGGGGCAGGAATGTTCATCATAGCACAAAGAAGTTTAGCTCCAGCAAATCCTTTAGCAGTACACCTAAGTGCATAAGTAAATCTAATATTTATTGTATCTAATTTCACAGATTTACCTTCGAGTTCATAATCCAGTTTCTTGGAGTTCCTTAGTTTATTTAGGACTTGACAATTCTGACAAACAATCTTTATAGTGGATGCCAAACCGTTTCTCAAACAAACACTTAGGGTGATTTCACCACCACATTTTTTGCAGTCCACTGTTGAGTTCAGTGCTTTACTCAGCTCTCCAACATCCACCAAATCATACGCATGGTTGCTCATGAATGACTCAAATTTATTTTGATTACCTAGTTTTTTGAAGAAGAAGAAGGTGTACGATTTTCAGATGAGGTTGATGGTGTTGATTCAACAGATGGTAAGGACATGACCAATTTACGAGCAACAGAAATATGTGTCCCACTAAAAGGTTTATTCCTTTTCTTGCTCTTCAAGCTAGTCTTTGGCTTAGTCATTTTTCTTCACAAAACAATAATAAAAAAACTATAATAAAATAACAATATAATAAAATTTAAAACAGCAATAGTAACAGAAAACAGGAAAAAAATTTGTAAATATGTAAACAAAAACAATCTCTCACGTAAAATATAACCAAACAAAACAAAACTAAAAAGAAAAAATTTGGAAAAAAACATATTTTGTTGTAAATAATCAGTGTTGCCAAACTTGTTTTTGCAAAAAAAAAGAAGACAAACACTCTAGAAATAAATTTAAAAAAGTTGATTATAACAAAAAAAGCAGTCAAAACTACAACTTTTTAGTTTTTCGGCTCTCCTGAAAAATTGACTTTTTTGTACATTTGCCCCATTATCTTCAAAACTATAAAAGTTATTGAGCTATTTTTTTTTTAAATATCCATGGCAACACTGTCTACAGTTCGGACTAAGGAAATGTCAAACGAAACAGCTGGTAATTTACCGCGTCAATTCAAACATACAAATAAAATTCATGAACTTTCAAAATTTCTAGAAAATGTAATTTAAATTATTTCTTTAAACCCTTAGTCCCATTAAATTATATAATAATAAATAATAAGTGTGCAAAGTTTCGTTGAAATAGGATGAACGGTTGCTGAGAAAATGGGTTTTACTTTTCAATGTAAATTGACCTCGGTAGTGACCCCCTTAAGACCGATCCTTAAATTTAATTTTTAAAGAGTGGTATTATTTTTGGTTTCGTGAGAATGCTGATTTTCTGTCCATTCCAGTAATAAAAACCCGTATATAGAACCGTTTTTGCTCGCTTAGCAACGTACCGTTGCGCGCTATTCATCCCTATAAAAATACATGCAACTGCATTTTCCTATCATTCCTTTATCGGAACTTGAACCGTCAACATCTCTATTATATCTGCTCGCTAATTACGTCATCGGAAAATGGGTACAACCCCGGAAGAAACGGCCCTATTGCAAAAAGGGCATAGCTAACGTGTAATCGCTGCGCAACTGCACCTGAGCTAGTCGGCTGTCTCCAGAGTCTACAGACATTACCAAGAGACTGGCGCCTTTACACGGAGACCAAGATCAGAAAGAAGAAGGTGTACCGGAGCGAAACGACCACTTCACTGTCAACACAACCCTAAGAAATCGTCACTTGACCGGCGTTGAGGTCTAGCAGACGCACCGACAAGTTCGTGGTCGGGCTGTCAGACAATTGGACAATCCGAAGAAGACTGAAAGAAACTAACCTAACTCTGAAGACACGGACTCAAATTGGCAGCAGCCAATCAACAAGCGCGACTCAAATTTGCCCGAGAACATGTCGACTGAACCTTAGAGCAATGGCGTTCCGTTTTATTCTCCGACGAGTCCCGAATATGCCTACATGGCAATGATGGAAGAAGACGAATCTATAGGAGGCCTGGGGAACGCTATACGCAGTGCTGCATTATTGAAACGGTTGCCTACGGAGGAAGTTCTGTCATGGTGTGGAGAGGCATCTCACTGGATGCGAAAATCGATTTGGTTTTCGTGACTGATGAGATTCATAGCGGTGGATTAACTGCTCGCCGGTACATCGAGAAGATCCTGCAGGAACACGTCGTTCCTTATGCTGGGTTTATTGGCGATAGCTTGGTGCTAATGCGCGACAATGCGAGGCCACATGCTGTTGCATCGGTGCGGCAATACCTGGCGGAAGTAGGAATACCCACATTAGACTGGTCTGCGCGGAATCCTGACCTCAATCCAATCGAGCACATGTGGGATAACCTCAAAAGAAGGGTTCGAGCCAGAAATCCAGCCCCTGCATCGCTGAAGGATTTAGAAGTTGCGATGGCGGAAGAGTGGGGAAGAATCCCACAGACAGTGGTGAAAAAGCTTGCCCGCTCAATGAAAAACCGGCTGGAAGCAGTAATAAGGGCTGGGGGGAGGGAGATAATATAAAATATTGATTTGTTTTTTATCAATAAATTTAATTGTTAAACCTAAAATTTGTTTAATTTTTTCCCGTCTCTTACCCCTATTTTCAGTCCTTTTTCTCCTTGGTTCCCTTTTCAATCATTTTAATCAGTTAAAAGCATGAGGTATGCTATAGAATTTGGTATTACTAGAGAAAGTATTGAATGGGCTTTCAAATGATACTAAAATCCATAAAAATATATGAGCACTAAATTCTAGGATCCATGTTAAATGAAACAAAATAGTTTGAGTCGATTTCTTGGCTGACCAGTGTATATCGGGTGAAAAGTCCCAAGATTTTCCGGGAGATGGCAGCATAAATAAAAAAAATCCATATGATTTTCAGTTAGTGTCAACTCCCAGAACATTCCTGTAAAATTTTCATAACATTTTATCTATTAATATGTGAGTTACAGCTTCTTGAGTGACGTTACTTTAGACTTTTACAAAACTATGCAACAAAAGTAATTTGGTGTGTTGGTTAAACATTGCGTTTTGATGGAAAAAATGCAGCCAGAACCCACGAATGGCTTAAGAACTGTGATGGTACATCTGTTTTGTCGAAAGCAACTATATGTCGATGTTGATGGTTTAGTGAAATTAAGTGCGGTCGTCCAAGTATCGATGATGCATCGCATTCCGGAGGTCCAAATGAGGCAGTCACTTCAAAAGACACAAAAAATCCACAATATTGTTCTGAATGACCGCAATGTGAAAATGAGAAAGCTGACATCGTGAAGATATCGACAGAACGCGTGAGGCATATCTTGCATGAATATTTGTATATAAAACAGTGCCTGATATTTTACGTCATATAAGAAAGTGATTCTTGAGAAAGGGCGTAAAAATTTGTAAGGATCTGTTAAAGAAAGACAATAATCTCGTCTTATTGCCCTACTAATAGTAAAATTTGCATAATTTGATGGGGTTTTTTAGTGTCGGGAGTCAAATTAACTTGAGTGTTACTATAGTACCTTAAGAATTTCCTCCAGGTCGAGAACAACATTCATGACTCACAAATATAATAAATTCATATGGTATTACAGACGCTGCAAGCACATTTAAAAAGATTCAGAGGGCCGCCCCCCCCCCCCCAGCTGACGTGGTTGCCTTCTTTAAAAAAATAAGTTTTGAGTTTGCTTAGATTTTTAGTAATTATTCACAACACCCGTGAAACCTATAAAAATTAGCTTTTTTAAAAAATCAATGGCATTTTCAGAATAAATGACCCTTGGCAATTCTTGTGACGTACCGTTACGTTGGATATTTAACAATGAACACTGGCTAATGATTTATTTTATTTCGATAGAGTACTGCCCCCTTATTTAAGACTCGGCTCCTGAACATTATGTATCGAGTCAGTCAATAAGTTTTCAAAGCGACGCCTGTGGAGCATCACTTGAACCAAATATTGAACACCATTTTGAAACCTCATCTCTCATATGAACACATCTTAAATTTCAAGTCGATCTCTCAAGTCATTCAGCTGGTTAAAGTAGACGTGTTTGAGTATTTTTTAAAAATGGAAAAAATCGAATATCGTGCATTATCAGCAACTGACATCCATGCAAAGTTAGTGAAAGTGGTGAACGAGTCTGCTCCTTCATTTCCAACTTGTCATAGATGGACTCGAGTTTAAACGTGGTCGTACAAGCGTCAATGATGATCCACGTTCAGGACGTCCAAAAACTACAACAACTGAAGAAATGATAATAGAAGACCGTCGATTACCCGTGGATGATTTAGGGCTATGGGCATCTCACATGAATCAGTACATGAGATGTTAACTAATGTTTTGGATATGAGGAAACTATTCACAAGATGGGTGCCGTATTTGCTAACATCGGAACAAAAACGTGCTCAAAAAAAACTTTCTAAACAACATTTGGCTTGGCTTGTTTCAAAAAGAATAAAACTGATTTTGTATGTCGATTTGTAACTATGGATGAGACTTGAGTTAACTAGTATGATCCTGAACTGTGACAATAAACCGCACAGTGGACTGAGCTCGGTTATTTAGCTCCAAAGCAGCCAAAGTGGTTAAAGTCGTCCAAAAAAATTATGGCATCAGTTTTCTGGGAAGCAAAAGGAATTTTGTTAATTGATTACCATCAGACCGGTAAAACAATCTAAGGAGAGTATTATTGCAACCTTCTGGGCCAGCTGGATGAGAAAATTCGTTAGAAAAAACACGGTTGCAGAAGAAAAAAAACATCTTCCATCATGACAATCACCTGCTCACAGACGTGCTTTGGCAACGGCAAAACTGGCCGGATTAAAATACAAATTGTTGGAATAACCACTCTATTCGCCAGATCTGGCTCCGTCTGACTTCCATCTGTTCCCAACCTTAAAAGATTTCTGCGTGGGAAGCGTTTTTTTCAACAAATGATGAGGTGATAACATCCGTAGATAGGTATATTGAAGGTCTTCCGGAAAACCCCTTCAGAGATTGGGTAAATGAATTGGAAAATCTCAGGATAAAATAAATTGAGCTTAAGGGAGATTATCCTGAAGAATAAATGTATTTCAACTCATTAATCGATCTTGTTTCATTACCACTTTCAAAACTTTTTGACTGACCAGTATTTATGATATTCTATACCGAAGAAATTCACTTCCCTAATTAGCGATCCGAAACTCAGCAGAAATCGTGATTCCTCGAAGCAACAAACAAATATCGATGACTCGAGTCTATTTTATAGACATTTTCTTGGGAAATATTCCATGAATATAGCGTGATTTCTTCCAGAGTGGGTGCCTGCCAGGAATGCTTGCAGGCTATTCTACGGCACCTCATCTGCCTATCCATCGATTAGGAACAATCGCATCCAGATATCTACGAACATTGATTTTATAGTGAGGTGGTGCTTGAATAATGATAGATAAAGAGATATAAGCCCCTGTATTACGGGAGAATTCGAGATTATGGGAGATAATGCGGAAAAATGACAGAAAATGCAATATATAAGCACTTATAATATGGGAAAGTTGGAGATCCTGAGAGATAAGGAGAAATATTTGGAGAATGGCTTGAATAATGATAGATAAAGAGATATAAGCCCCTGTATTACGGGAGAATTCGAGATTATGGGAGATAATGCGGAAAAATGACAGAAAATGCAATATATAAGCCCTTATAATATGGGAAAGTTGGAGATCCTGGGAGATAAGGAGAAATATTTGGAGAATGGCTTGAATAATGATAGATAAAGAGACATAAACCCCTGTATTACGGGAGAATTCGAGATTATGGGAGATAATGCGGAAAAATGACAGAAAATGCAAATATATAAGCATTTATAATATGGGAAAGTTGGAGATCCTGGGAGATAAGGAGAAATATTTGGAGAATGGCTTGAATAATGATAGATAAAGAGATATAAGCCCCTGTATTACGGGAGAATTCGAGATTATGGGAGATAAGGCGAAATAATTGGAGATAATGCGGAAAAATGACAGAAAATGCAATATATAAGCCCTTATAATATGGGAAAGTTGGAGATCCTGGGAGATAAGGAGAAATATTTAGAGAATGGCTTGAATAATGATAGATAAAGAGATATAAGCCCCTGTATTACGGGAGAATCCGAGATTATGGGAGATAATGCGGAAAAATGACAGAAAATGCAATATATAAGCCCTTATAATATGGGAAAGTTGGAGATCCTGGGAGATAAGGAGAAATATTTAGAGAATGGCTTGAATAATGATAGATAAAGAGATATAAGCCCCTGTATTACGGGAGAATTCGAGATTATGGGAGATAATGCGAAATAATTGGAGATAATGCGGAAAAATGACAGAAAATGCAATATATAAGCCCTTATAATATGGGAAAGTTGGAGATCCTGGGAGATAAGGAGAAATATTTAGAGAATGGCTTGAATAATGATAGATAAAGAGATATGAGCCCCTGTATTACGGGAGAATTCGATATTATGGGTGATAATGCGGAAAAATTACAGAAAATTCAATATATAAGCACTTATAATATGGGAAAGTTGGAGATCCTGGGAGATAAGGAGAAATATTTGGAGAATGGCTTGAATAATGATAGATAAAGAGATATAAGCCCCTGTATTATGGGAGAATTCGAGATTATGAAATAATTAGGAGAGATAATGAGGAAAAATGACAGAAAATGCAATATATAAGCCCTTATAATATGGGAAAGTTGGAGATCCTGGGAGATAAGGAGAAATATTTGGAGAATCGCTTGAATAATGATAGATAAAGAGATATAAACCCCTGTATTATGGGAGAATTCGAGATTATGGGAGATAATGCGGAAAAATGACAGAAAATGCAATATATAAGCCCTTATAATATGGGAAAGTTGGAGATCCTGGGAGATAAGGAGAAATATTTGGAGAATGGCTTGAATAATGATAGATAAAGAGATATAAGCTCTTGATACCACAGATTCCTGTTAGGGGTATCCAAATTATTTTCATCGGGAAAAAGACCTGCACAAGTTGGAATAACTTGCTCTTGGAGTAACTGTAAATACCGCTGTCCTGTAAGATTTCCATCGATAAAAAAGAGACCATATGACGTCCACAAATCCCTGCCCACACGGTTATCTTTTGTAGTCTTTGAGACTGACTGTCGATTATCCAATGGGGATTATCAGTAGACGAGTATCGGCAGTTATGCCTGCCTCTTCCATTAAGACAAAATATGCCCTCGTCAGAAAAACAATATTATGAATTAGGTTAGGATCATTATTGATTCGTTCCATCATGACCTCACAAAAGTCAACGCGTCTATCGTAGTCATCTTCAAATAATTCTTGCCATAGAATGGGTTTGTATGGATGCAATTTTTCTTCATTCAGTATACGACTTAAGGTACCTTTACTTATGTTGTGGTCTAGGCAAAGTCGACGAGTGGCTATATGGGGATTTTCTGTAATTTTCAATAAAACATCTAACTTTTTATCTTTGCTTGTTTTAACTTTTAGAGGTCCAGATCCTTAACGTGACTTGATTATCTAAATCGTTTTAATGTTTCGCTAACTACGGATTGGGTAATAGGTTCTCGATTCGGATATTTTGCATTAAGAAGATCAAACACCTCCTATTGTGTTCTCCTACGGTCTCCGTAACCAACTATCAATAACAAAGTGATTCTTTCAGTTTCTGGTAAATGTGCCATTATGATATTACACTTAAATTGCAGTTTCACAAAATGCAGCAATAAACGTTTTCGTCAATAAATCATTTTTTTACGCGTTAAGTCGTTACCTGAGTAAATGTTTGACACAAGCCAGCTTAAAAAAAAAATTAATTTGGTCTTCTTAATTTCAAATACCAATGATTCCGAAACAGTTCAATTTAGACATATGGCAAAAATAAAATAATATACAGGGCTTTCCATTTAAAAAAAATTAAGATGGCGTAATTTTTTCGAACTGATAGCTCAAAACATTTTATTGACACTGTCAGCATGTGCGCTGTATAACATCCTATAACTTTGATTTAAACATTTTTTTGATACACTGACTAATATATGCTGTGGAATCATTATTCCATACATATGGGGCACCCTGTTTATATATATATATTGTAATATTCATTTTTTCCTAGATTTTAAGAGCATGTAATGTTACTGATTTTTGGCTTTATAATGTACTTCTTTTCATCTTTGTATCGAGCAGTGTATTTCGCAGAAATTTCTAGCCGCTCGTGGTACAGTGTGCAGTGCGGGTTTCCGACCGAATCTATTCAATTCGTGGTACGTCGCGATTGGTCAAATGTTTGTTTCCCGGAAGTCGGCCATTTTAGAGACAGAGTTCTCACGGCTTATTTAAGGGTCTGCAGAACGCAGATCGAGGCTTTTTTTTCCATCGAGCCGCAGACCAGGCTTTTCCCATCAAGCCGCTGCCGAGGCTTTTTTCCCATCAAGCCGCCGCCGAAGCTTATTTCCAACATGTAGTGGCAGACGGCTGTTCTGCAACCAGTAGCCGTAGTTGGCTTTTCTCCGATCAAGCCGCAGCCAGGCTTTGTCCATCCAGCCGCAGTAGAGGCTTCTGAAAATTTTATTGAGAGCCAACTCGAGTACGAGTTTGAATCATTAAGCCGTAGTGGGCTTTGTTTTTTTTAGCATGAAGTGGCCGTTGTAGGCTCTTCTCGTCATGAAGCAGTACAGATAAATTAGTGATGGAATGTGTGAAAGCGGTTTTAAGTGTTCAGTTTAAGGCCTAGAAGCCCGTAGGAAAACCGTAAGTCACCAAAATATACATCAGTATACCTATTTCCCGCAGATAAGTGATTTAACACCGAATTGAACTGATTAATCGTGAAGTGAACGTCACGAATCTTCAATATCAGGTGTAGCAAAATTTTAAAAGTAAAACGTCTAATTTAGGAACTTTATTTAGTAATAACTACCTTTAAGGCTAGAGTTTTTGTAATTACTAAACTGCAAGAGTTAGAACTTTTAATTTAAATCATTAATAAACCTTTTTTTGTTGATTAAAGCTAGTGTCTCACTGAATACCTATCTTACTTTTCAGGATAAAAGGGTTGTACCAAAAAAATTCTTTTTCTTAACAACTGCATAACACTTCAGTATTTTTGAATTTTTTTAGCTGAAAGTAGATCCTTTCTATTTTAAAATGAATGGTGCCCAAAAATTAGTACAACCGAAATTTTTTTAACAACGATAGAAACTAATTCCAAAAAGACGTACAACAATTATCTCTTACCCATATAATTCTACCAAGAAAAACTGAGCTAGTGTATGTTTAATTTCTTTAGTTCTTTTAAAATCAGGATTCACTCAATCCATTCTCAGAAATTAAAACGGGGCTGTAAAAGGTGCACCCCACAAATTGACGCTGTCAATTCGGGGCGAAGTGTACATGTTACAATATATATATATATATATATATATATATATATATATATATATATATATATATATATATATATATATATATATTGCCATTCAAATAATTTTGCAGAGAACGAAACAGATGAAATGTGAAGGGGCAAGGTAGGAAGATTTCCTATTTTAAATCCCTAAGTTTTTGCAGTATCTGTTGAGCGACATGTGGTCTAACGTTATCATGGTGAAAGATGATGCCTTTTCAATTGACCAAATTTGGACGTTTTGCTTGGATTTCAGCATTGAGTTGGGTGAGTTGCTCACAGTACTTCCCTTGGCTTGACCACGTGAAAGAAGCTTGTAAAAAATTATGCTTCTGCATTTCCACCAGACACATTATAACACTTTCATGGGATGCAATTCAGCTTTTGCCATAGATTCTGCTTTTTCACTTTCATGTTTCCAGCTTCTTTTTCGTATTATGTTATTACACACAACATATTCTTCATTTCCAGTTATGACTTGATCCAAGAAAGGTTCATTTTGTTGACGAGCCAGGAAAGAAATGGCTGAAACACGGTTCAGTTTGTTCCGATCTGTCAAAACGTGCGGAATCCATATATCGAGTTTCGAAATGTATTTAAGTTGCTCTAATTGACGAAACGCAGTCGAATTGTCAACATTTAGTCTTTCAGCAATTTGTTCAGTGGTAATCCGTGGATTATTATTCACGGATAAAGCCATTATCAATGCCGGAAGATCACCCAAAACGACGATTATCGTTTAGATTGAAGTCATCATTTCGAAATCGATCAAACCATTTTTTAACTGTTCTAAACGCAGGAACTCGATCCAAATAAACGTCTTGAATATTTTTTGTTGCAGTTTCAACATTCATTCTCTTTTTAAACTCATATAGCATAACATGACGAAAATGTAACTTTTCATTTTCCATTTTGAACACTAACCTTGCACACAAATTAATTTAAATAAACTTTTTTTAGAGTTATGTTATCTCACGACGCATTTAGATAAAAGAAACATCAGCACAGTCAAAAGAGCACGCTTCTGCCATCTATGAAAATCGGGTACAAACTTTTGCAATCACCCCACAATTTTTAAAAGATTGGCAAATAAAAAGACAGAATGCAATTTATAAAACTGCATCAATTAGGTCTGATTTCTGAGTA
>JAHKBH010000126.1:0-16890 GCA_019049505.1 Pachyrhynchus sulphureomaculatus
CGGTTGATTCCGCAGCTCAGAGAATGGTTTCCAAATAGGGAACCATTCACTTTCATGCAAGATGGAGCTCCCTGCCACACTGCTCGGTCTGTTAAAGCTTTTTTGGCAGAAAAAAATATCCCTCTGTTGGATTGGCCGGGTAATAGCCCTGATATGAACCCCATTGAAAATGTGTGGGAGCTGATGAAAAGAGAAGTGGCTAAAGATGTGATTACCAACAAAACCCAGCTCCTAGAAAAGATTATTCATGTGTGGAATCATCATCCTCAAATGCAGGAGACAGTACAATCTTGCATTGATAGCATGCCGCGCAGAATTAAAGCTTTGATAGCGGCTAAAGGTGGCTCAACTAAATATTGACTTTTACTAACATTAATTTCACTTTTCTTTAAAACTTAATAAACTTATGCTTTTCTAAATTAATGCTGTTTTATTTATGTCAAATAAATAGGTAATTGATTGGATAATATAAAAATAAAAAACAAATCAATTTAAAATAATAAAACGGTACAATATCACTCGGTAATTAATATTTTACATGAAATCTTGCAGTGCGTCTAATAATTTGGCCAGGGACTGTACCTATTTTTAGTAGTTTTCGGTTTATTTAAAATTTTTCAATTTTTACCCTTATTTTTAATACACTTACATCATAGTTGCCAAGGCAAAACAAAAATGTAGGCATTGTCAAATTTCGACATGTCTATTAAGCAAGTAAAAATAGTTTAACTTGTTGTAGTAAGTGACGTATAAAGGTAATAGTTATGGATTTTCCTAAAAATGAATTAATTGATATGGTTTATATATTGGGCGAGGCGGGAAAAATTATCTTTTGGCAGTAAGGCTTTACGGAACGAAGTACCCTAATAGACGTATATCATCTAGAAAATTTTTTCAGTGCTTTATGGAACGGTTTGATGGTAATTGTAGCGTTGAGTATTATTCGAAACGGAAAGTAGTAAACCAGGAAAAAGAAATGAAGATTTACTTCATGTTGAAGATAATCCCCAGGTCAGCAGCTGTCAACTAGCTGACTTATCTGATACATCCCAATCTACGGCTAATCGCACTACGAGAAAATATAAGTATCATCCCTTTCATATGGAACTACACCAAGAACTTCAAGACCGTGATTTTTAACGACAAGTAAACTTTGGTACCACCATGAATGGAGCAATAGAGGCCGATCCAAATTGTTTATCCAAAATATTTTTTTCTGTTGAAGCTACTTTTTGCAGTAATGGAGCAGTTAACAGCCATAACATGCATTATTATTCAACAGTTAATCCATTTTGGGTCCGGGAGGTTCAAAACCAAAACCATTGGTCGCTTAATATATGGTGTGGAATATTAAACTAGCAGTACACTCTTGCCAAGATCACTCGTCGAGACATTCGCCGAGGCGGCGAGACGCGAGGGGTGGTCCAGTTCACTCTCTTGTTTACCTCGTCCAATGTCCTCGAGACAAAAAATTTGCGGAGAAGGTGAGACTCGAGTGGTGTTGAGTACACTCTCGCTCCTCGCCTCTTTACTAGTCTCGCCCGAGAGGGCTGCGGTGGATTGTTTATTAATTGTTTGTATTTTTTAAAAAAGCAACTTCCATTGCAAATGGAAGTTGCCAAATTCGCTGCCTCCGTAGCTGTATGTGCGTATGCACATTACAATTATTTGAGTATTTTGCATAAAAAAAAAGACCAAAAAGTCGTGGAAGAAAAAAGAAGATGGTGGATTACTGCTATTCATCGAAATAGAACAAGGTAATTACTAATCATTATTAATGTACTCAATTAATAAATAATTAAAAACAGTTAAGAACTTATTTAATTTGGATTTGTAGGCTCAGCATGGAAAAACAATTGTCTGAATTACTTGTCGAGAATTCTGGGGAGTTTGAGAATTTCATGCGAATGTCATATATCGACTTCGAGTATTTATTAAATCAAGTCTCGTATATTATTTCAAAAAAGATACCCAAATGAGAGAGGCAATACCAGCAAGAGTACGACTTGCAATTACTTTAAGATATTTAGCCTCTGGAGACAGCTACAGGAGTCTACACTTCCTGTTCAAAATTTCCAGCGAACTTATTTCGAAAATCGTACCTGAAGTATGTTCTGCTCTGAATAAAGTACTCAAGGATCAAATAAAGGTAGGAAAATATTTGTACACTGTTCTTTATTAAAAAATACGTCACACAAGGAAATAAAGCTGACAAAATAAACTAGAGTTCATAAACAGAGGTTCATAATAGGTTCAAATCAAATAAAATTATTATTTATTATTTTGGTGGTAAAAATGTCATTATCATTGCTTGGTCAATGATATTATCATTCCCTCACTCAATACTGCATAATCACCGTGTTGGTAGTCAACAGTTCCAGAGCTTGAGGAGTGAGGTGATACCGCCTGATGATCTATGGGAGTAGGAGGGGTGGAATACCGGGGCAAATTTTGGTTTCTATTCACAAGCATCCCGTGCATTTGATACATGAGTGATTCTCTCTCATGCTCTGGTAGTTTTCTCAACTTTTTAGCCAGCATTTTTGCAAATAGATCACAATCATCTTCTTCCTGAAGTGGTTTTTGTTGAGTGATAACATGGCTTAGCATATTAAGTGCATTGTTCATTTGATTTCCCGCTTCCTGAAGTTCAGGGGGTTGTTTGCGGCGGCGAATTGTTTGCTGAGAATTTGATGGAGTTTGCTGAGACTTTGATGGTTCATTATCACCATTTGTTGAAGGGCATCTTGCTCCCCCTTGCTGACTATCTTCGTCAAGTGAAATCGTTGGATCAGTCTATAACAGAATAAAAAAGCGAAATAAAATACAAACAATTCTTGAAGTTTGCTAGTGTGTCCTTTTCCACCGACACCAAAACTCTCCATTAAAATTGTATGTTTATTTTTTACAGCTTCCTTCAAGTCAAGAGGAGTGGTTAGAGGTGGAAAAAGGATTTAGCGATAATTTTCCACATGCTATAGGATCGATTGATGGAAAACATGTCACAATACGGGCTCCTCCTCACACGGCAACGGATTATTATAATTATAAAGGGACATTTAGTATTGTCCTATTGGCTGTGGCAGACAGCAAATGTAGATTCATTTTTGCTGACATTGGTTGCAAAAGGTAGAATTAGTGATGGTGGTGTTTTACGCAACTGCAATTTATGGAATCAGATTTGTAATAATAACCTAAACTTGCCAACCGAGCGACCTTTACCTGGGTCACATGTTCCTTTGCCCTACGTGTTTTTTGGCCGATGGTGCTTTTGCACTAACTACAAACATCATGAAACCTTACCCAGGCACACATGCATTAAACTCGCCTCAGTGGATATTTAATGAGACATTATCACGATCTCGAGTGAAAGTTGAGAACACTTTCGGAATACTTGCTGCTAAATTTCGAATATTTGGAAAACCAATCGCTCTATGCCCAGAAAAAGTAAACATTGTTACAATGACATGCATTCTACTTCACAATTTTCTAATAAATAGCAAAAGCTCTCACAATATTTATACCCCTCCGGGCACCATTGACGAGTATGACGTCAATGGCATTTTGCACGAGGGCTCTTGGAGACAGGAAGTGTCAGATACTTGTGCCATAAGGCCGATTAAACCAGTCCCACGAAGACCAGCAACGAATGCTATAAAAATTAGAGAAGAATTTACTTCATACTTTTTTAAATTTGAATAATCAGTAAGTAATTTTACTGATTTTTTATAATTTTTCAGTTCGTTTAATACTTATAGTTTTTTGTTGTACTTAATAAATTATATTGTACTTAATAAATTATATTAGCAATAAAACAAAATTTAAAAAACTGATGATTAACTTTTAACTTTACTTACCGTTCCTGTGTAAAATCGTTGGATTGCAGTCGTATATCCGCCCAAGAAAAGACTCCATAAGATCATAAGCATACCAAATTGGCTTATAGACATCTTCCTCTCCTGCTCCTGATTTTATGAAGGCCTTTTTTTACGTAGATGACCCCTAAAAGTCGCCATCAGAGATTCTTTTCTCTTTTTTAAATCATCCACTCCTTCAACAAAATCATTACTTATTCGCAGCCAAGCATCACTAACTTTTTTTTTTATTTTTATGATGAAAATGTGCAGGATCCCAAATGCATGGTTCCCTCTGATATGCTTCTATAAATTTTAAATTGAAATCATTTGACGAATCCATTATATATATATATATATATATATATATATATAAATATATATATAATATATATATATATATAAATAATTGAATTATTTAATATTAATATATTAGAAGTAAGTATTAAATAAAAATAATTGCGAATTAAAGAAGATTGCAACAAAACAAATTGAAAGCAAGTCAAGACAAGAGTGAACTGGAGGTGCTCTTGCCTCTCTGTCTCGCCCTCCGTTTCCTTTGACTCGTGTCAAAAAACCGACAGTGGACCGAGAGCACGAGGCGAGGCGAGACAAGGCGAGGGGACCCGAGGCCTACCCAGTACATTCTTGGTTCGAGAGGCCAAGGCGAGACAGGCGAGAGCACCACGAGACTGGCCAACACGAGGCGAGAGCACAAGTACACTCTCGGTCTCGGCATGGCTCGGCGAGAGTGTACTGGTAGCTTTAAATTTTCGAATTATTGGTCCATATTTTTTCCGCGAACCGCCTAACGGGGCTAGATATCTAAATTTTTTGCAAAACGAGTTATCCCAGCTTTTTGAAAGAGTTGATAACTTTAAAAGGGAACAAATGTGGATTCAACAAGACGGAGCTCCTGCTCATTACCACCGGGAAGTTCGGGAATTGTTAAACGATCGTTACCCACAAAAATGGATCGGTAGGGATGGATTCATTCAGTGGCCCCCTCGATCATGTGACTTAACACCTTTAGACTTCTTTTATGGGGCTACATTAAAGATAGTGTTTATGTGAATCCCCCTACAACACCAGTAGATATGGAAAATAGGATACGGGATGCGTGCAGGACAATAACGCCCTTTATGTTGAGGAAAGTGAAGGAAAATATAGTAAAAGGACTAAAACATGTATATTCAAGTAGACGGGCATATTTTTGAACATTTATTACGTCCTAATAATTAATCATTAGATAAGTTAAACTATATTAAAATTATTATTAACTGTTTTTGTTTAAACAGTAGCGTAAGTGTATTAAAAACAAGGGTAAAAATTGAAAAATTCAAAATAAATCTTAAACTATTAGAAAACAGGTTACATGACATACTTAATAAAAGTTGGAGGGTTTTTGTAAAATCTATCAGAAAAAATAATGATATACAGAGTGTGCCATTTAAAAAATTTGAGATTTTTCAATTTAAAATAGTCAAAATATTTAAATTTATTTTGAACACCCTGTAGCATCTAACTAAAATTTCTTTACATATATCTTTTTTTAATCTCTATAGAATGCTCGTACCAATTATGAGTATTCCACCTTCAGAAACAATGGCGCTACTGGCAATTTTTTCCAAAATTGAAAACTAGTATTTTTAAAAAAAAAAATTTAAACATTAGAAGAACTACTAGGTTTAGGTATATAACATTATTAATAAAAAAAGTTATAAAATTTTATGCAGAATCTAAAAATAAATTAGAAAATAAGATGTTCCATTTAAAAAAACATATGTTATATCGGCTACACTTTTTTGAAAATAATAATTTTAAACTGTGCACCTTAACATTTCCTAAAACTATTGTATTTAACATTATTTCGTCGTTCCCGAAACAAATGAGATAATGAATTTTACTCTCTCGTTGACTCACCCTATACAATAATGAAAGGACGACATATCGACATAAACAACCAACTTATTCAATTTGCAATCACATCAATATGCATTACAGGATGACGGTTCTGCATCAAACTCTGCCACCTTTTCCCATAGTCCTTAAACTCCTTTCTGTACTCTATGGTACACATCGTTAAGCAACCTTAGCTTCAACCGCATACCGTTAGCAGCTTATCGGCGTGGACCTTCGATCTATTAAAGCCCAACTTCAGATATTCGTCCTACTCGAGAGAAAGTCTGTAACGGTGTTTTCCGTACCGATAATATGATATGCAATTATATACTTCCACGCACGGCAATGAAACTTGTAATGATTTATATGGCAATGTCGGCTACGACCAGACTACGACCTAGTCCAGGCAAGCTTTAAAATGTTTTTTTTTTCTATATTCTAAGCTTATTTTTAAGGTTGCAAGAAATGGTCGTGTAATAGAGTAAACTAGATATTAGTTTGGCTAGTAAATCAAATACCACATTCTAGTTTTTTGGTTTCGTTCCGAAATTTTTGCAGCTTAACAATTTGTTTAACATTATCTCTTAAATAAAGCAGTTAGCATATGTTACTTAAAAATATTAATACAAAATTACACAAAAAGAAATAGAATTATTAATAAAAACTTACATGATTCCTGAGTTTGAGGTTTTTCTTCTGCAACAACGAGTCCAGATTGTTCAGTTTACCGGTAAATGTTGTTCTAGAGCATTCACGCAGTTTAACATACTCCTGAAATACAATTTTTTGGATTTTCTTAATGCAAATGAACTTTAAATATTTTTTGATAGTTACCATAATTTTTTTTTGCTGTGTTTTCTGTGTTTGTATGTAACATACAGTGTCGTCCAAAAGGTCCACATCATATGAGAGAAAATTTTAGTTAAAGTTTAATTTAAGCGTTAACGCTTACTTCAGTAGATATGAAAGACTGTCAAAATTGTCATTTATAGAAAAACTCGCTAAAATCAAGCTTAATTATCAATTTGTTGTTATTATTATTATTAACTTCTATAAGTAAACATAAATTTAACGTTGAATTTAAAATTTAATTTTAACCGCCCTTTAAGAATATTTTTAAGTTATTAAAAAACTTGTATAATACTTTACCCGGTACTTCCCTTGCAATACGCAAAAAATAACTTAATTTAATACTGCAAATCGATATTTTAAATAATAGGTGGCAAAAAGAGTTTTCAGAGATATTTACAACTGAAATATGATATCTCCCTCTACATAGCATTTCTGCTAAAACTAAAATTATTTTTCAGTTTTATCAGTTTTTTTTTTCCGATTTTTTTCGACTAAAAAAGCCATAAAACGTACGTCTTAAGACGATACATCCGAAGCAATTTGTCTAGTCTCCTCCCCTAACATCTTTTATATTTGACCTATTAAAAAAACATAATATAATTTCCAGATTCCTCCCTTCAAGAGCCCTAAAAAAGGACGTATAATACGATGTAAACGAAATAATCTCATATTGCTTCAGTTCAAAAATCCTGATGAGAATGTATAATACTATATATACAAAGTAAAGCATCTAACCCTCCCTTTGCCTTATTAACCCTTTATATGTAAGGTTAAACAAAACATTGACTTTGTTGATGCAAATATTCGAATGTCGAGAGTTAAAAACATTAGTGATGGAGGTATTTTGATTGAGTGTGATGGTGCAAACGATGCTGAAAAATTTAAAAATCTTGCAAATAATGCTCTAGCTGATGAATATGAGATTAGGGAAGTGAGGAGTTCAAATCCGAGATTAAAGTTGGTTGGTATTGGCGAAGAAATGAGCCCTGAGGAATTGCTTGTCAAACTTAAACTACAAAATGACGTTTTTTGATATTTCTAGTGAATGTAAAGTATTAAAAGTATGGCCTACTAGAAAGCGGAGCGATGTTTATCAAGCAATCTTGTCTGTTGATTCCTTTTTATATTGTAAAATTCTAAATAGTGGTCGGTTGCTTGTGGATTATGACTCATGTATTGTCTATGATGCTTTAAAATTCTGTTATAAATGTAGTGGTTTAAATCATTTTTCAAAAAATTGTAAATCCACAGTTGAATACTGTCCTAATTGTTCTCTAAATCACAGTATTTCTAAATGTAAATCTGATCATTTTAAATGTATTAACTGTGTTAATGCAAAAGTTGAAACAGATATTAACCATGCAGCGTAGAAATGCAGTTAAATGCCCTATTTATAAAACTAAGTTGGATGCTTTTAAAACATCTCTTGCATCTAAAATATAGCAATCAAGTGATGGCTTGCGGTTGAGAGCATTGGGGCTGAAACTTAAAGAATTTTCTATTTATTATCAGAATGTACGTGGTTTGAAAACTAAAACACATGACCTTCTTAATGATTCCTATCTTTGTTCCTACGATCTTATAGCACTTACTCAAACTTGGCTCGACTCTAGTGTCTTTGATGCCGAGTTGTTTAGTAGTCAGTACAATATCTTTAGGGGCTGATCGTAATTTTGCTTTAACGAATACTACGAGGGTGGTGGCGTACTGCTTGCTTTGAGCAAGACCTTCAATGCAACTAAAATTGAATCTCATTCTTCGCTTCCTAATGTTGGTATGATCGCCAAAGATTGGAATTGTCCCATCGCGCAGTTGGCATTCTTCTGATTTATGTTCCCACCTAACAGTAATACTGTTGCCTATGACACTCTATTTGAAGAAATGTTGGACTCTGGTTATTTTACTAATGAAGACGATTTGCTAGTCTTGGGGGATTTTAATCTTCCTACTTATACAAATTATGTTATGGATGCCTCTTATAGTGACAACCAAATTTCTTCTTTACTTGAATTATGCGAGTTTTTATCTTTAAATCAATATAATCGTAATTATAACAAAAATAATCGTCTGTTAGATCTTGTAATTTAGTAGAACTCCACTTAATGTATATAGTGCGGATCATCCTTTGATACCATTGGATCTTCATCACCCTGCCTTACAGATGTCAATTCTGGTTGAGCATATTCATGATAAATTTCCCCTTTTTTCAGACTCAAAGGTACAACTTTCGAAGAGCGAATTACCCATCCCTTTACAACGACATTCTACAAACCGATTTTTCATTCTTGGGGTCCTTCAATAATATTGATAACGCTTTTGCGACCAATTCTATGTCGTACTGAATTCAGTTATCTCCAACAATGTTGCTATTATTCGCTCTAAGACCCTCAAATATCCAAATAGTACGATAATTCGATAATACGTAAAATCAAAAAAAAGAATCAAGCCTGGAAAAGGTATAGACGTACTAGAAATATTTGTGACCTGGTCGAATTTAAACGTCTTCGTAGAGAGATCAAGATCGAGGTTCGGATTGCTTATAGAAATTATGTTACTGAGGCGGAAAGGGACTTCTCTATCAACCCAAATAAATTTTGGTCTTTTCTAAACGAGAAAAGGAGGACAACTAGTATTCCCATCAACAATGTATTTTGAAAACGAATTGCTTACGGCTCCTCAGGAGATAGTGAATTTGTTTGCTAAGTTCTTCCAATCGGCATATGTTGATTCCTCTATGTTTCGGAACAACCCCTCTGATAACTGCTCACGTCCCTCTCTTTCATCTCTAATTGTTAACACCATAGAGGAAAGGAACGTGATCAGTGCCTTAAAGAAACTTAAACCTAAATCGACCGCTGGAACCGATGGTCTACCAGCTTTTTTTTATTCGGGATTGCGCAGCTGTGTTGTCCAAGCCTCTCCACGTTTCTTTTCAATTCTGTGTTTTAAACTCATCATCCTTTCCCCAAATCTGGAAGAAGTCTATAAAAAATGTCCCGTATTCAAAAAGGGTGATAAGAGCCACATTGAAAATTACAGACCTGTGGTAATATTGAACAACTTTTCAAAGGTTTTCGAAATTATGCTATATGACATTATATTTAATCATGTTAAACTTTTCATAACTGAAAGCCAAACATGGATTCTTTCCAGGGCGTTCAAACCATTACCAATTTAGTTACAATTACTCAATTTATTTCGGAAAGTATGGACAATGGAAGACAAGTCGATGTAGTTTATACAGACTTCTCAAAGGCTTTTTTTTGACCGGCTTGACCATGGTATTTTGCTTGAAAAACTCTCAAACTGTGGAGTTAATGGCAATTTTATTAAACCTGCTGAAATCTTATTTAATTGGTCGTCAACTGATAGTAAATTATCGTGGTTTTGAGTCGGTCATTTTATTAATGCTACCTCTGGTGTTCCTCAAGGGTCTGTCCTAGGACCGTTATTGTTTAACATATTTATAAATGACATCACCCGAGGCCTTACCTCGTCCTCTTTGCTTTATGCTGACGATCTGAAAATATACCGATGCATTAGACTCTCTCCATGATTGTGTAACTCTTCAGGATGATCTAGATACTTTAAATCGTTGGTGTGTATTCGTAATAACTTATTATTTGAAAACACAAAGAAATGTTGTTCTATGTCTTTCACTCGAAAGAAATTACCAGTAATTTTTTTTTATATAATTTAAACCATAATGATCTTGGAAAATGTTATCGTTTCAAAGATCTTGGTGTAATGTTTGATACTAAACTCAGTTTTGTGGATCATATAAATGAGATCATTACTTCTTCTTATAGGTGTATGGGTTTCATTATGAGGAATTCTAGAGACCTTTCAAACATTGAAACCCTCAACACTTTATTTAATGCTTTGGTTCGTTCTAAAACTGGAATATGGTTCAGTTATCTAGTACTCAACATATGAGATCCACATTAATCATATTGAAAAAAATCCAAAGACGATTTGTGAAGTTCCTCTGGTTTAAATTAGATGGTATTCCTGATTTCCCTAATGATGTTCTATTAAGAAGATTCAATATTGTTAGCCTTTCTCGGCGTAGAGGAATATGCTACACTCTTGTTTTTATATAAAATCTTGAACAACAGAATTGAATGCTCTTGCACCCTCTCAAGTATTAGGTTCCGTGTGCCATCTCCACACGCTCGCCTAAACCATTCCTTTTTCTACATGCCTGTTCCCAAGAACAAACTTGTTGATGTACTCGCCGATATACGTTATGTGCATGAATTATGAAAGGGTCAAATATATAGTTGATATTTTCTGTTGCAGTAAGAATAACATCGTAGGTCATGTTTAACTGTGGATTAGGTCAGTCTCTTTTTTATTTTTGTTTTTTCTTTAGCTTGTAGTGTAGTTATTAGAATTATTAAAATGCTGATTTGATAAATACTTATCTATTTGTACTTGTTATATTTGAATGTTCCTATCCTATAATTGGACTTTGTTCTGTAGGATAGTTGTATTAAATAAATAAATAAAAATAAATAAATAAATATGTCTGACTACTTGAACATATAAAAAAATACGGTTTTCTGATTCGTCGACTCCAAGCATCCTGAAATGAACATATAACATAGTATATTTAAGGCAACCCCTTTAAACCACTACCCCGTACTCATTAACTTCTTACACGTTCAATTAAGTAAAAATAATGAAAAAAATAACAAAATTTTCATTTTCTTGGACTACAAAAAAAAAACATAAAGGACTTAGAATAC
The DNA here is from genome assembly GCA_019049505.1 of Pachyrhynchus sulphureomaculatus. Classification (NCBI taxonomy): domain Eukaryota; kingdom Metazoa; phylum Arthropoda; class Insecta; order Coleoptera; family Curculionidae; genus Pachyrhynchus; species Pachyrhynchus sulphureomaculatus. The sequence goes on from JAHKBH010000126.1 coordinate 11,360, forward strand.
AAACGTATACGACGCAACCTCTCTAACTCTCCTCTCCTACCCCATTAACCATAACGGTTATATGTTTGGGAATAAATAATTGAAGATAGTGAAACAATAACACAAATTTCAAAATTCCTACCAACCCCCAAGAACTCTAAAAAGGACGTGCAACACAATATATTTGAAACAACCCGTCTAACGCTCTCCTTCACCACCTTTACCCCCTTATATGTTTAATAATAAATAATTGTAGTAACTGATAAAGTTTTTATAAACCGACACCCCTTTCAACCCCTTCTCCTTTAGCGATAAGTTTTCATTCCCAAATCAAGTATACTATGTATATGTACCAACTCTGAAATAAATATCTCATTTTATTCAGAAGTTAATTGTGCCAACAGAGTGAAGGATAGAACAACAGATCGGAAGACTGACGCAAAATGTGTCACTATATTTTCCGTAATTTGAGGACGCCTAAACCATGAAGAAATTTGAAGTTTTATGAAACAAATAAAAAACACAACAAAATTTAATATTTAATAATTTAATTCCCATGTCGACCTAATCAAAAACTATCGAAAATATATATAAAGACAATAAAGTAGTCGCAAGATTAGCAGCAGGAATGACAGAACCAATCAACTATGAATCTGGAATCAAGCAGAGAGACTCTTTAAGTGCTCTTCGATTTAATATTGTCATGGATGAAATTATAAAGAATGTCAAAAGAAAGAAATGATATAGAATGGGTAACAGAGAACTTAAAATTCTGTTATGGAGATGACGCGATAATAATGCCTGAGACCGAGAACGATCTGCAAAGGCAGCTATACGAATTCTATATAGCAGCAAAATAATATATTATGTCAATCTCAACTGAAAAAAACCAAGACAATAGTATAGCAAAAGAGCCGTTCAGGTACAAGTTGGTGGTGGAAGATAAACCAATAGAACAGGTGATGGAGGCATCACAGTATCTAGTATCGGAAAAATCGAGGAAGAAGTGACACTTCATGTCAACAAGGGCTAATAGGATAGCGGAATGTCTCAATGATACCATATTGAGACCAAAACAAGAATATATACAGGAACGTAATACAACCAGTAATAACTTACACATCTGAAACAAGACCCGATACAAGTATAACACAGAGGAAGCTGGAATGAACTGAAATGAGATTATTTAAGTATATATGTACAAGCAAGACACTGAGTAATGTAACAATGTAATATAGGAAATATCAACAAGTGAAATCTTTTCCGCAAAAATTTGCATATTGAGCTGTAAAAAAAAGGTTCTTAAAAAAAGCCGTGTTCAGCCGTGAATAATTGTTTCTGAAGGTCAAAGGGAGTTTTTTTTTTTTAGTAGAAAAATAAAGAAACACTTTTACTCTAATTATGATAATTATTTAAATGAATTACAACATACCTTCGTAAAGATTTTAGAACTACAGTCTGACAGAATGTAATATAAAACTTCTTGACTCTTTGGAAATTATTAAATTTAACAACTCATATTATTATTTATTGACCAGATCGATGAGTAATTCACCATTATTAAATTTACTTTATTAAACTCATTAATTTCCCAAAAGACCCAGATGTTTAATCAGTTGAATATTTTCCTGTATACCGCCTAACGACTAATCGTTCTATTATTCAAAATTGTAAAACTCAAGTCGGCTTAAAAACCTTATTATTTTTATTTAATTCTTGAGGATTTGACGATATTTGAATACTAATGTTATAAGTTCATTTTACATGATAAATATCATCTGAAGGAACTACTGTGTAGCGCGACATTTAACAAACTAAAAATGTAAATTTCCGGCAAAAAAAAACTGTTTTATTTTATTGTGTTCACCTAAAATTAGTTTTATAAATTTCCACCCAGTATCTGCTGATTTAGTTAAATAAATAAATACCTAATTTACAAAATCAAACGTAACGACTAGTAACAGCACATTCACATACTCATAATAAATATGTGCGTGACAATCAGCTACTCTTAAAATCAATAAGAAAATAAAACATTAACCCTATTTGTTATCATTAAATATCACAATCAGAGAAATTATACTTTTATTTGTGCTTCAAATGAGAATTTCGAAATATAAATTTGATCTAGTTTATAGTAATTTTTGAAATTTACATCAACATTGCATCAAAATGTACCAGAATTTTGAAAATTCTGTTTTCAATTAACAAAAGTCATTATAAGCAACTTTAATGATTGGAAAAGTGATATTGTGATGAGGTTACACCTTTCAGTTTTTTTATTTTTTAAAAAAGAATTTTGTCTTTCGCTAACATAAAAAAGTTGTAAAAATGAAAAGTTTGATTTGACCGCATAATTTTGCGCACTTAAGTAAAATTAATAAAGAAACAAGTTTCGGGAAACTAAAAAATTTCGGAACTTTTAATGAATAAACCCGATTTCTGCGATGTTTTTTTAGTGATAATTTTGACAGGTTAAAGCAGTTACGTGACTGTAACTTTTCATCTCTATTACACTACTCAGTATATATCACCACTACACCAAACACTTTATTTTTACACTCAAACCCGCATTTCGCTAACCATGTTAGCTTCATCAGGAGCGATAATTGACTCGCATCATCAATTATTATCAATCCTGATAAAGCTAACATGGCTAATGAAACGCGCGTCGAGCGCGAAAATAAAATGATTGGTGTAGTGGTGATATTATACTGAGTAGTGTCATTGTGCCAAAAATTCCACATTCCCCACATAGTATCTCTATTACAATTAAAATAATACAAAAGTTGAACTTCAATTTCAACAATCAATCCGTAATAAAAATTTCTGTCATATGATGCTGACCTTTAGAAGACACTGTTTATATCGTAAATTGTGCTCACTTTTTTTTTAGAAAATAACACTGAAATTATTGTGAAAAAAAATGAATGCTGAAAGTTTTCTTGTTCGTGAAAAATAAGTCAAAATGGAGTGCTTAAGCAACAACCTTCACACACTGATTTGTAGACAAATTGAATTGAAGATGTTGTAAATTGAAAACACAAAAGAGTTTCTAGTTGTCGTGTAATGGCTGCCAAATACTGTAGTGTTCTCCAATTTGTATAATAGTAGAATACCGATACATCTTAGTCTTTTGAAAAAGGAAAAAAACATTTGAACAAAAATGAATATTTTTACCATGTAATTCTTTAATCCCTTTTTCTTATTCTACTTATTAAAACTTTTTAGTTATATTGCTTTATAATGGAACACTAAAAGTTTTATTTGCTAGCTGAGCTTAAACGACCCTTAGGAAAAAGTTTCTACGCCAATATCAAAGCGAATTGAGGAAACTCACAAGCGAAAACTATTCTTCTTGCTTTAAAACTTTTAACTTAGGAGCTATCGTTGATATTTTTTAGCGGTAATTTTGCCAGTGTAAAATTTAAAATCCAGATTATTATGGTGGAACACTCTCACTAGCCCACTCACTAGCATCGTCCTTAAACTTATTAGGCGTTAACTTGAGAGCAAATATCTCTTCTCGAAAGCTCGGATTATTACTTAATATTAAAGAGCTGTCTACCCTACAATAGATTTTAAAATATATACTAAGCTCAAATTCATAGAAATATTGCTACCATAATGTGGTACTCCACTTTCAAACTTATTCTGTATTTATTAGATTCTATCCAAAAAGAGGGCTCTTCCGCTAATTGAGAATGGGGAACTTAATTCTTTGGAAACATCGAATTAGCGCTGTACAACTCTAAACAAAAACTCTTTTAAAGTGAGAAACACATTTCCTTGAAACCAGCGACCCAAGGCTAATATTTTCTACCAAATACAATATGTGAAGAATACAGACCAACTTGAGTAGGGCACTGTAGCTAAAATGAGATGATAATTTTACAGTCTGTCAACTAAGAACGTGACCGCTCGTATTCTTGAAAACATATGGTCGAGGCATCTTCGAGGCATGCTGTCCACGAGATTTTCTGCCAAAGTCCTCAGAGTTTCCTCTTTACAAGGAACCAAACGTTTTCAATAGGGTTAGCGTCCGGCGATTGTCAGGTTAGTTTTTCAGACCAGATCCGTTCGGAATCGATTTATACTAAAATGCGTGGTAGACAAAGGTTGCCGATTTTTTGTTGAATCGCTAGAATAGCATCTGCCAAAAATGAATTATCGAGGACACGTTATTACTTGACCGACTGTATGTTTACGGAACTGGACTATTCCTTCAAATTAGTAAGATTAACAATCCATATCAACAAAACAAAGATTATGACGAACACAGATTCATATAACGCTCAACAGCCAACCTCTTAGAAAAAGTCGAACATTATACATACTTAGGACAGAAAATCACTAAAAACAAAGATCACATGACTTTCTCGACGAATTAAAAATGTCTTGGACAGCATTTGGCAACTTAAATGACAACCTTACAATAAAAATACCCAATACTTTAAAAAGACAACTGTATGTTCAGTGCGTTCTCCCTGTACCCACCTATGGAGCTGAGGCATGGAGTGTCACAAAAAGACATGCTCAAAAAAATTACCCAGAACACAAACACCGCACGAACGGAGAATGTTGGGTATCAAATTGACGAACCGAAAACTCAACGAATGGATCCGACAACTAAGGGCGTGGACGTACCAGAAAGTGGAGACCGAGGCTTGGATGTAGAAGTGCAGGGAGACCAAATTCAAGATGGAGAGACGACATCAGGAATTCAGTGAATGAAAAAAGTAGAGAACAGATGGCAACAAAGGGGGGCAAACTGAGAAGCCTACATCCAGCAGTGGATTAACATAGGCTGATTGTGATCGATCATATATATATATATATATATATATATATATAAAAATATATATATATATATATATATATATATATATATATATATACATATATATATATATATATATATATAAATATATATATATATATATATATATATTATATAATATATATATATATATATATATATACCTATATATATATATACCTATATATATATATATATATATATATATATATATATATATATATATATATATACCTATATATATATATATATATATATATATTATATATATTATATATATATATAATATACATATACGAGGCTGGTTTGAAAAGTCCGTGCAAAAATAAAAACTACTTATGTGTTTGGGGTAAACCTTTTTTATTTTTCGACATAGTCTCCTTTTAGGCTTATACACTTCGTCCAACGATGTTCTAGTTTGTTGATCCCTTCCGAATAATAGGATTTGTCCAAGTCTGCAAAATATCCATTAGTGTCTGCAATCACCTCCTCGTTTGAATAAAATCTTTGTCCTGCCAGCCATTTCTTCAAATTGGGGAACAAATAGTAGTCCGAGGGAGCCAAGTCTGGGGAATAGGGGGAATGTGAAACGAGTTGGAATCCTATTTCCATTAATTTTGCGACCACAACTGTTGAGGTGTGTGCTGGTGCGTTGTCGTGATGGAAAAGGACTTTCTTGTGGGCCAATCGCGGGCGTTTTTCTTGCAGCTCGGTTTTCAAACGGTCCAATAAC
>JAHKBH010001288.1:0-59000 GCA_019049505.1 Pachyrhynchus sulphureomaculatus
TCGAAGTTGTCACTACTCCAACTAGATTCTATGGCTTGTCTGTTCATGATAGGATCTCAAAAATTAAATTTTCCTTAGTGGATAATATTAAGGAAACTTTAAAATTATTTCAAATTATTAAGAAAAAAATATTTAAAATCAGTTTAAAAATCTTTTTATTATAGTTCAGTGACACATTCATGTAACATGTTAGATGTGTCTTTTAAGGTATCTTATCTGTTACACCCTAAGATATAATATACACCATTTCGGCATGATTTAAAGAACGCGTTTAACATATTGCAAACTTGGTTTTTTGTTTCCTATAAAATCATTATCTGCTTCCTACACAGCAAATATTCTACTTTGGACAATTAACTGTTTAAATTACTAAGAGCACCAGTAAGTGTACTACATTTATGTCACCTTGTAATTCAACACCTGAATTTTCGTTAAAATATCTGTGTTAAAATTCTAAAAAGTATCTAGCCTCCATTTTTATGTTAAATTATTTGATAAAAAGGCCTTTTTTAGTCACACATACAGTATGAATATAAACAATGTGTAAAATTCCTTTGATAACTAGAGTAGATGTAGGTTTTAGACCTTCTCATTGAATTAAGATGTAGATCTTGCAAGATTAAAGATTTCTGCTGACTTATGATGTGACAATTAAACCTAGCTAACTTGAGGTGTGGCATGGAAGCTTTTTCTTGGAATTAGACTGTCAAATTTTGCTGAATTTTCAACTTTTTGCCTTCGTTTACACGAGACTGCTTCAGGGATGTTCGCTCTTCGAGATTAGAACACTGAATAAGTTCGAAGGAACATAAGTCGAGCGTTTGTGCCTGGAGGAATTTCTCCTACATACTCCATACCACACAAACACAAAATTTTATAGGACCATCTGTAAAGGAATTGTGTCCTGTACATTAATATTAATTTTGGTACAAAGAAGACGAGGATAACTGCATTAAGTGAGAGTCAGGCTGCCTGTATGTTTAATAAAATATTTATTAATAGTGTTAAGGACATAGCAAATAGTAACATTGTTCCATATGAGCAGTCTTCTGAACTTTTACCTGTGATAAATAGCAGGCTTGATGAATTCAAGCCCATATCTATAGATCAGTTAAAACAAACAGTTTTTTTCTCTCAAGTATTGTAATGATGCTCATAATGTTTTAAACACGAAATTTTTAAAGGAAACTTTTACAACAATCGGATATACAGTTTTAAATTTTCTGAACTCCTCACTACAAAGTGGGAATTTTCCAAAGAATCTGAAAAGCAGTTGTGCAACATCAATTGTAAAGTTCAAAGTAGTAATAATGTCGTTAACTTTAGGGCAGTGAACTCACTACCATGCATAGAAAAAGTTTTAGAGAAAGCTGCCTATGAACAATTAATTGAATATTTTAATTTGAATAAGCTTTTCCTGGGCAATCAGTCCGGATTTCGTAAGGGGCATTCATGTGAGACTACAATTCAACTTACAGTTACTAAATGGAAAGATCTAATTGATAAGAATCAATATGTGATAGCAGTCTTTTTAGATTTAAAAAGAGCATTCGAAACAATTGATAGAGGGATACTACTAAAAAAATTGGAATATTAAAAATAAAACCTTAAACTTGTTCAAAAATTCTCTATCAAATAGAATGCAATATGTTAAAGTTGGCAGAAGCTTTTTTACAAATATTGAGAACTGTTGTTTGTAATATATTTCAATGATATTACCTATATTGGGGGATTTGGAGTTCATCGATTTCTTTCTTGATGACACTTTAATTTCATGTAGTGGAGACAACTTGGGAGATCTGGTTTTGGAGATGAATCGGTTGCTTGGAGGAATTGAGCAGTTTTTTTATCCATTAATAAGCTTAAATTAAATGCCAGTAAAACTAAAGCAATGATAATAGGAACTCATTACAAAGTTAATAATATTGATGGATCCTTGTATAAATTACATATAAATAATGACTATATACGAGTAGAATGGGTCAATCAAATAAAATATCTTGGTTTTATGTTGGACAATATGAAAAGGCATTGTGAATATATCCAGAAAAAAATTAGAAGGAAGCTGTTCTTCTTTTCTAGAGTGGCAAAAAGTTTGTCTTTGTTTTCTGGAATGATGGTGTTTAAGACCGTTATTCAACCACAGTTTGATTATTGTGCAACCTTGTTGTTTCTCCTTGATAGTGGATCCATACAGTCACTACAAGTTTTATTTAACAGAGGTATGAGAACGATTTGGAGGTGCAACCGATACACTCCAATAAACCTAATGCTCTCTGGGGTGGTTTTCGGTCGAACAAAGATTACACTATCTTGCAATGATATTTATTTTTAAGCTGAGCAGGGGAATGCTTCCAAATTATTTCAATGAATTCGTTGAACTATAAAGGGAAATACACTCCTACTTTATAAGAAGCTTTAATGATTTTCGTATTGTAAGAACGAAACATTCATCCGCAATGATTTAATGCCTATAATGCTTTGCCGACAAATATTAGGAGTGTCGCAACGGTAAATGTTTTTAAGGCAAGACTAAGGGAGTTTATAATCCAGTCAGGAGTATGTTTCTGCCTCAGTTTAGGTTAATTTCTGTATGTGGTTATGTTTAGTGTGATATGCAGTTTTTCATTATTAAGGGTTGTATTTTTTTTTTTTTATTTTATTGTTAGTAGGTGTATCTATCTGTATGCCAATAAATTTTGTTTCTTTTCATTTCTTTAGTGATCTCAAGCATTGTCTAATTGTGTTAAAGATTATACGAATGTTAGACCTTTAACTTATTGGCTATTTTATCTCTATATGAGGTAAAATACACTCTCACTGGAAATTCTTATTATTATTTTGTCTGATTTTTTAAAAGGGTTAAACGAACATCTAATATTGTTAGTGCAATATCTATTACTTTGAAAATGCCTCATAGGTAAAACTTCAAAAAGTCATTCTAATTTGACACGGTTTAATTTCAAGAACCATGCTCTCAATGTTGCTTCTTTCCCCTCCCTATGAAGTTAAAATTTCTTTGCTTCATTCATGATATATATTTCGTGATTTTCTTCTCAAAGATCTAAGATATACAAACTACAGAAAAATTGTTAATTTCCTATAAACATAAATATTTAGGCTTTGACGGACTAATAAAGGGAAAAATCACCAAATTTTCTCTCTGGTTGCGAAGGAGATTCAAACTTTCAATAAGTAGGGCAGGTAGCAGATACTGTGGCAGACTGTATCTTATGATATGATCAAATCATGAAGAAGCACTTAAAAATGAAGCACTAATGTGCTATGACATATCTTCCTTATAATTGGTAATGTATCCCAAAAAGTCTTTTCCAAAATGTGTTAAAATTTTTACATAAAATGTATGAAATTTTTTTTATGAACTAAAGTGAATTCTTTGCCTAAAATAATATATATATATATATATATATATATATATAATATATATATATATATATATATATATATTTATTTTTATGGGTCTAGCACACGTGCTGCAGGGAGGTCCCTAAAGCGCTACAGGAGCGGCACGTGTGAGGAAAAAGCTATTAACGTTGCTCTTGAATCGCTGTAAATTGTACTCGATGGGAAACACAGTCTTGGGCAAATTATTCCAAAGGGATGATGTTCTCCATATAAAAGACTGCTTGAAAAGCATTGTACGAGGAGTAACAAGCTGAACCTCATACGGATGTGAAGTATCAGCGCGACGTGTATTTCTAACATGCACCGCTCTGGGAGGAATTAAACGGGCCACATCCTCCGAACACCTTCCATGGAAAAACTTGTAGAATAGGCTCAAGTCGCCAACCGTTCTTCGATGTTCTAGCGAATCAAGGCCGCCGGTCAGTTCCGGGTCTCCAATCAGACGAACAGCTCTTCCCTGAATAGAATCCAACAAATGCAGTGTATGTTTGGGAGCGGAGCCCCAAACATGGGAGGAGTATTCCATAGTTGATCGAATTTGAGCTTTGTAAAGAATTAACAGTTGTTATGGAGTATAAAGCTTTCTGGTTCGAAATAATATTCCCAACTTTTGAGAAGCTTTCCTTGCTATGCCTGCAACATGCTCATGCCAGGACATATTTGCTCCCAAATTAACGCCTAACAAATTGAGTGACGATGTTAGAGGAATGGAGTGCCCCGCCATAACTATGTCGGGTTCCACAACGTTAACTTTTTTAGAAAAAACGGCCGCCTGGGTTTTTGTAGCGTTAAATTCCACTTGGTTACTGTCACCCCAAGATAGAATTTCTTCCAGGTCTTTGTTAAGTTGAACAACTTCCCACTGTCTGCGGACACTCGCCTGAGCAGCCGATGTTCGAGCGTTCAAAGGGAATGAAGAGATAAGCGTACTGTCATATGCAAAGCTGTAGATTGGATTTCCGGTCCTTTCCAGCAGATAGTTAATGTAAATGAGAAAGAGAGCAGGAGATAGTATGGAGCCTTGGGGCACACCGGCGTTGATAGTGACGGTGTTAGGAAGAAATCCGTCTACCGCCACTCGTAAAGAACGCTCACTGAGGAAACATGAGAGCCACAAACAGAACTTTTCAGACATACAATAAGAGCGTAGTTTAGCCAACAGTCTATTGTGCCAAACACGATCGAATGCCTTGGATATGTCAAGAGCAACCGCTTGAGATTCTCCAAAGTGTTCAATTGCGTTGTTCCAAACATGTGTTACATAAGTCAGAAGATCTCCTGTTTATCTATGTTTCCGAAAGCCATATTGGTGATCGCTAATAATGTTGAATTCTTCAAGATATTTTAGAAGCTGTTGATTGATAGCCTTTTCCATGACTTTCGATATTATTGAAAGCAGTGCCAGTGGTCGGTAGTTATTTGGCAAGGTATTCTTGCCTTTTTTAGGTATCGGCTGAACTGTGGCACACTTCCAGCAGGAAAGAAATATTCCCTTTCTGTAGGATAGGTTGAAAAATCTACAGAAAACTGATGTCAGTTTTCAGCGCAGTTACATCAGTAAACGCCTTTTTTTCAGTTCATTACTACTAAAGTGTTTGTCTTATCTCATTTAGAGACTTCCTAAAAATATTAATTTGATATTAAAATTATCACATAATTTGTTGTAGCATCCACCTCAAGGGCATCCCCCACCTCATCAAGGACATCCACCTCAAGGTCACCCTCCCCAAGGATACCCGCCTCATCCGCAAGGAGCTCCGGGTCAACATCCCCCACCACATCCCGTTCATCCTCAACAGCATCCTGGCCCGCCACCGCAACATGTGCCCCCACACGGTGCCCCTCAGCATGGAGGTCCTCCACTACAACATGGACATCCTTCACCTGGAGGACCCCCTCCTCAACATGGTATGCCGCCACAGGGACCTTATCAGGGTCACCCTGGATACCCACCACAGGGAAGACAAGTAAGTAATATCTGTCACAATGATGTTTAACTGTTTTCTGTTCTGATCAACATTGAAGACCACCACTAAAATTTATATGTTGTGTTTCTGGGTTTGCCTTTATTTTTATTATTATAACTTATGATTTTAACAATTATTCTGTATTTGAAACAACCCACTACAGTCCAAATAATTTAAATAAATTGGAGCTTCAATTGCAGTAAGCTAAAATTCTAAGATTACAGTAAACAATACTTATTAAAAATACCAGTAATATCAGGATACACATATGATGTAATCATCATACTCACTTAATTGAAAACTTTGATGCAAAATAACTGCAAACAGACAGAGTCCATATATTAGCAGCTTACCCATGGTTCTCTTTATTCGTCAAATCCATTCTGAGATGCATTTTGCCATATCATCGCTCGTCAGTAGGGCTAGGATTAACGAGAGTGTTCTCTTGTTTGTCAATCTTAACCCTACTGACGAGCGATGACACGGCGAAACGCGTCTCGGGATGGATTTGACAAATAAGAGCACAGTGGGTAAACTGCTGAAATATGGACTTCGTCTGTGTCAACCACTCTGTCGACTCGAAGGCTGCTGTCAGCTTTCGATGAAGTAATAAGTATGCGTACTTAGTACAAGGTGAGTCAACGATAGAGTAAAGTTCATTATCTCATTTGTTTCGGGAATGACGAAAAAATGTTAAATACAAAAGTTTTAGGGAATGTTAAGCTGCACAGTTTAAAATTATTTTTGAGTATACAGGGTACTTCAAAAATGTGTGACCGATAAACATATTTTTTTTAAAAATAGAACATCCTATTTTCTAATTTATTTTTAAATTCTGCGTAAAATTTTATAACTTTTTTATTAATAGTGTTATATACCTAAACCTAGTAGTTTTTCTAATATTTCAATTTTTTTTGAAAAAATACTAGTTTTCAGTATTGTAAAAAATTGGCAATAGCGCCATTGTTTCTGTAGGTGGAATACTTTAATTGGTACGAGGGTTCTATAGAGATGAAAAAAAGATATATGTAAAGAAATTCGAGTTAGATGCTATTTTAAAATAAAAAATCTCAATTTTTTTATATGGTACACCTTGTATATTATTATTTTTTCTAATAGATTTTACAAAACCCCCAAACTTTTATTAAGTATGTCATATACCTATTTCTAATAGTTTTCGATTTATTTTGAATTTTTCAATTTTTACCCTTGTTTTTAGTACACTTACGCTATTGTGAAAACATAAACAAATTGTTAATAATAATTTTAATATAGTTTAACTTATCTAATGATTAATAATTATGATTTAATAAACGTTCAAAAATATGCCCGTCTACTTGACTACATATGTTTAGTCGTTTTACTATATTTTCCTTCACTTTCCTTAGCATGAAGGGCGTTATTGTCCTGCACGCATCCCGTATCCTATTTTCCATATCTACTGGTGTTATAGGGGAATTCACATAAACACGATCTTTAATGTAGCCCCACAAAAAGAAGTCTAAAGGTGTTAAGTCACATGATCGGGGGGGGGGGGGGGGGGGCACTGAATGAATCCATCCCTACCGATCCATTTTTGTGGGTAACGATCGTTTAAAAATTCCCGAACTTCCCGGTGGTAATGAGCAGCAGCTCCGTCTTGTTGAATCCACATTTGTTCCCTTTCAAAGTTATCAACTTCTTCAAGAAGCTGGGGTAATTGGTTTTGCAAAAAATTTAGATATCTAAGCCCGGTAAGCGGTTCGCGGAAAAAAATATGGACCAATAATTCAAAAATTTAATATTCCACACTATACATTAAGCGACCAAATGGTTTTGGTTTTGAACTTCCCGGACCCAAAATGGATTAACTGTTGAATAATAATGCATGTTATGACTGTTAACTGCTCCATTACTGCGAAAAGTAGCTTCATCAGAAAACATTATTTTGGATAAAAAATTTAGATCGGCCTCTATTGCTCCATTCATGGTGGTACAAAAGTTTACTTGTCGTTCAGAAGCACGGTCTTGAAGTTCTTGGTGTAGTTCCATATGAACGGGATGATACTTGTATTTCCTCGTGGTGCGATTAGCCGTAGATTGGGATGTGTTAGATAAGTCAGCTAGTTGACGGCTACTGACCTGGGGATTATCTTCAACATGAAGTAAAATCTTCATTTCTTTTTCCTCATTGGTAGCATTCTGGTTTACTACTTTCAGTTTCGTATACTCAACACTACCATCAAACCATTCCAGTAAGCACTGAAAAGATTTTCTAGATAATATACGTCTATTAGGGTACTTCGCTCTGTAAAACCTTACTGCCAAAAGACAATTTTTTTCCGCCTCGCCCAGTATATAATCCATATCAATTAATTCATTTTTAGGAAAATCCATAACTATTACCTTTATACGTCACTTACTACAACAAATTAAATTATTTTTACTTGCTTAATAGTCATGTCAAAATTTGACAATGCCTACATTTTTGTTTTGTCTTGGCAACTATGATGTTATAGCGTAAGTGTATTAAAAAACAAGGGTAAAAACTGAAAAATTCAAAATAAATCGAAAACTATTAGAAATAGGTATATGACACAATTAATAAAAGTTGGAGGGTTTTGTAAAATCTATAGAAAAAATAATAATATACAGGGTGTGCCATTTAAAAAATTTGAGATTTTTCAATTTAAAATAGTCGAAATGCATAAATTTATTTTGAACCCCCTGTAGTATGTAACTCAAGTTTCTTTACATACATCTTTTTTTTTTATCTCTATAGAACGCTCGTACCAATTATGAGTATTCCACCTTCAGAAGCAATGGCGCTACTGGCAATTTTTTTATAAAACTGAAAACTAGTATAGGTATATAACATTATTAATAAAAAAAAATTGTAAAATTTTAGGCAGAATTTAAAATAAATTAGAAAATAGGATATTCCATTTAAAAAAAACATATTTTATATCGGCCACACTTTTTTGAAGTACCCTGTATACTCAAAAATAATTTTAAACTGTGCACTTTAACATTCCCTAAAACTATTGTATTTCGTCATTCCCGAAACAAATGAGATAATTAACTTTACTCTATCGTTGACTCATCCTGTACAATTCATTGTATTCTACCATCGTGTTCCGTAACTTCTGGGATAAGTACCAGTAAATTCTGTTCTCTTGTTTGTCAATCCTAGACTGACTGACGAGCCGTAATATGACGAAACACGTCTCAGGATGGATTTGACGAATAGGAAAACAGTGGGTAAACTGTTGAAATATGGGCTTTCGTCTGTTTTCAGTTAAATTTTACATTTATATGCCTGAGGAGTAATAGCTACGCGTACTTAGTACAATTCATTGTATCCTACCATTGTGAAAACTTTGAGTTTATAATGATTGATGATCTGAGAGATCAGATGTCTGAAAACAAGAAAATTTTCATTTTTTTTTTAATGGACATAATTATATTTGATCTTTATCTATTAATAATTTAAGTTTATTAGGGAGTTTATTAAATATTGTCAGACCCAATAGAAATTCAAATTATTAATGAAGTACATGCATGATATGGATGAAGGTTAAAATAAAAAAAACAATAAATAAATTAAAAATAGTCCACATAGGAAGCACATTAAATTACACTTATTTAAAAAGACAATACATTAGGGCAGATGTTAGACAATTAAACTTGCTCATATATAAACAGTCAAAATAGAGCGTCAAACAACTACCTTGCAAGTCGGAGCTTTTCTAGAAATAGTTAAATTTGGTAAAAGTACTGCTCAGGTAATTGATCTCGCTATAAAATCCCTTACTTTTTAGAAACACTCTCATTTTATTTCCCAATACTTTAGTACTAAGCTGTTTAATTACATTGGGCAACAAATTATAAAATTTAATTTCATGGTAGTTCTGTCCATCCCTAGCCCTTGCCGTTCTGCTGTAGTTAATTGTTAGATTATCCCTAACCCTCGTACTAGATTCCAGCAAATCTATGCTGTGCATGTATTTATTGAAATGAGTTTTAACTTGCATGAGACAGCTAAAACTGTAAATTGGTGGCAATGAGGGAGATAAAGGAAACACTCGGAGTATTTTAACCCACCGATCACCGTCGTACATCTTCTCTGAACAGCAAACATTTTTGGGGTGTGTACAGAATATCCCCAACTCAATATACCATAAGTATGATGTGTGTGTATCAATGCATAGTAGGCATTCATACACACTGTTAGACAGACAGTTTTTAAGGCTTCTAATAAGAAAGATGTTTTTGCTTATTCTTTTTGACAATTGTATGAGTTGTTCTTCTCATGTTAATTTAGCATCTAGTCATATGCCAAGAAATTTGACTGAATTTGTATTCTCCCCTATTGGCCTTAAGGAAAAATCTAATGTTTGCATTTCAGCTACATTTATGCTTCATTTATTGGAAAGGGAAATCAGTTATGAACTTCAAACCGTGTACCACGATCCTCAAATCCAGTTGCTCCAAATTATCCGAAATGTCAATTATTGTTTATCATCAGAAAATAGTACCATTTCTGTTTTGTCATGTGGAGTACATGCACTGATGTCACTAATGTATAACAAAAATAGGATGGATCCCAGGACCGAGCCCTGGGGTACTCCATATTTGATCAGACTCTTTGATGATTTCTGGTTATTATATGACACATATTGCAGACACTTTAGACACTTTACTAAGTATGATATTAAAAGATTAGTGCTTCTAGTACTAAACTTTTATTGGTGTAGTTTTTGAATCAGTAAGTCATGGGATACAAAATCTGAGGCGTTAGTAAGGTCGAAGAATGATGCTCGCGCATACTTCTTTCCCTCAAAGCAATCTTGAATTTATTTGCTGAGGTGATCTCGTCAAATGGATTAAAGATGGATGGCGGTAGTCGACCTATTACTACAAAATCCAAATTGACACACATTAAGTAGATGTTGGTTTTTTAGGTGTTCATATATTTGTTTTTTTTAAAACAGTCTTAAAAGTTTCCCAAATAAGGGCAGGACTAAAATTGGTCTGTATTTAGAGACCCTATTTATATCACCTGGGTTAGTAGTAGAGAGAGAGAGAGAGATCATTTATTATATTTTCGATAATGTGGCGATAAAGTCATTAAAGTTATTTGCATTTAGCATCAGGATGCTCTGTCTTTTTTTGCATTGGATTATTATTCTTTATTACTTCTTATGCTGCCTTACTCTTATTTTTAAATTTATCGATATAGTAATCATTAGCCTCCCTTTTACTTTGTTCAATATTGCGATAATTCTTTCTAAAGTCCTCAAGCACACTTTATGGAGCAAGATGGGCTTTACTTAGGTGTAATCGACTTAACAGTTTTAAAGTTTCCCTATTTTCCCTCAGCCGCTCATTAAACCAATCGATTCTGTACTATCCTGTAATATTTCTATTAATTATCCTAGTTTTTTGTAGAAAGCTTGTATTACATGCGTCAAATATTAAATCTATAATTGTTTTAAATTGTTATTGGAGGATATTTCAGAACCCTAGACAAAAGACCAGTCACCAGCACAGAATGGGCTAACATACAGTATAAGATTTTCAATATGTAACTAAGAAAGACAGACAAAGCATGTTTTATTTTCGCTAAATTGTATAACAGTTTTTGTTTCTGTGGTAGTAGCTTCAATATGCAACCTCCAAGATATATTCTTTTGAGATGTAATATCCAAATATTTAATGCTCTCATTTGTTGTATTACCTGGCAGTTGAAACCATCTACATCTAAATGAAAAAATTATATTTTGTTTTACTGACATTGGTGAGCATCTGAATATAAAGAAACCGTTTTTTGAGGTAGTTAAGATCACTAGCCATGTAAGAGAAATTATCCTCAATGTAATCATTCGAATATGGCAAGGCAGTGTCATCTGCAAAAGTGAAAATTTTTCCTTATAATCTCGAGTTGCAGAGGTTATTAACATATATAATAAATAATAGTGGGCCAAAGCCTGCTGATCTTTGTTTTGAACAACCTGACTTCTAGCAGTAAAATAACTTTGGAACTATCCCTTAACTACCCCTCTCACACTCGCCTTATCTAATTTGGATGAATTGGAAGCCATACGCTGTGCGATATAGTATCAGATGCCTTACTTATGTCAATAAATAAATCAGTTTTTTGTATCTTATTATTAAATTGGCAAATATTTCAATAATGAAATCGAAAAGTGATATATTGGCTCCTCTCTTCTTCATAAATCTATATTGCCTGGTAGAAAAGAAATTATGCTGGTCACAGTCCTAAGATAATATTACCTTATGTTTCATCATAAACTCCAGTTGACATCTCCAGAAAATTGGATATGGTATCTGACAAAAGTGTCTTGTGAATAGTGCGTAATCGACAGAGTTATTCAAAAGAAATATTTGTACACTGCCATATTAAATTCTCTGAGATGGTTTTAGATATAATTTAAATAGAAATTAAATTTGTATTCATATTTTCAGAACCCTACTTCTCCTGGTCCACAACAACCACCTATGAGTCAACCTGGTGGGCCACCAAGACCTGGTGGACCATCCTCAGAAAACCTTAATGCTTTACAAAAAGCCATTGATACAATGGAAGAGAAGGTAAGAAACCTTTTAACTATGTAACATAGGTGAATCAAATAGAAACAATAAGCCTTACGTTATAAAAAAATGATTTTATAAAACATTTTTTCCCTATTTTTCTACATAGTTTCTCCTTTGTCCATGCACTTTCTCCAACCGTCTGTTAATTTTTTATCTCATTCTTGTAGAAAGCTGCTTTGCATGTTTTCAACCAATCTCGCATGTACACTTCCTCCTGTTTGTTGCTAATGCACCGCTCATTCTTCGAGTGTCTATTTGAGTGGCGGAAACATGTGAAGGTCACACGTGGACAAGTCTGGACTATATAGTGGGCATTCAAAAGCTGTCCAGAGGCTAACATTTTTCTCATAGGTAACCTAGTTTTCGGCTTTGCATGGTTTGGTTCATTTTTATGCGCCACTTTGCTCGCTTGTTTTAATGAACGGGTCTAATAGTGCATCCATGTTGCAATTATGTCCAAAAAAGATTACCCTTTCCTTTTTGATCTTCATTCGATATCTTTGGGACCCAACGAGCTGAAATTTTTCGAAATCTCAACTCCTTTGGAACGATCGATTGCACACTCCTATAGCTGATACCAAGTTCTTAAGAAATTTTAAGCCCTGTGAAGTGTCAATCACCTTCAGTAAACTAAGTAACGTTCGTTGTTTTGTGGGCAGATACCTGCGCAAGGAAAGCAGGTATAACTCTTGATAAACGTACAATAAAAGTATTTTAAACGGCAGAAGAGTCCCTGTATTGATTGGCCAATGTTGATATCCTTATTTATTTTATATGATTTTAGGGTATGCAAGACGATCAGAGATACTCGCAATTATTGGCACTAAGAGCTAGAACAGCTCAAGGCCAAAATAACTCTGTATTAACTGCTATGCAGATGAACCAGCTCAGAAATCAAATAATGGCCTACAGGTGTTTAGCTAGAAGCCAACCTATACCGCATCAAGTTTTAATGGGCTTACAGGTAAAACTGATTTAATTTAATGATTTGAACTGGTTGTAATTAAACTTAGAAATAGTTATAGTGTAAAAAGTTGCAGAGTAATACTCTTAAATAGCGTAAATAAGTTTTACCACATTTGGGATAGGACCCGTTTAAGATTTTTTTATTCAGTCATGTAAATTAATGAGAAATAATAAATAAACAGTTATTTACTTGACAAACCTAAACACATCCCATGTCGAGCTGTTGAAATACCTGGTGAAATCACATGCAAATTATTAAATTTTAAAAAAAAAACGTTAGTATTAAAATTCTTAAGGTATTGATATAATATTCTTTAAATAAAAATGTCACGTGAATAAAAATTTCAGGGAATTAATGTTATTGGTATAAAAAAGACAAAAATATAAATCTGGAAGGTTAATAACGTTTTTCATGTGAATTATGGTTTCTAAGTAAATTAATATGGAAAAATACATTTTTTCGTTTTTGGGGGTAAATTACTTCAAACTTATAAATCATATGAGGAAACTTTTCAGTTTCTAAAATTTTATATTTCACACAGGCATTTTTTTTAATTTTCCGTACTCTTTATATCTTGGCAAGAATTTTCTGCCATCAAAAATGATTTTCATTATGTACATTTTTTATAAATCAAAAACCAAACATTTTTCGTTATGTTTTGTATTATTATAGCCACTACTATATTTGTATAATTTCTTAGGGTAAAAGACCAGATGGTACACCACAATTTCCAACCCCTCCATCGAGCCCATTTCAACAAGGGCAATCAGGTGATCAACAAGTACCAGCTGATGGCCAAGGTAAGGAAATAACAACAAACCAAAGTTTAAAGAATCCTTTCTTAAGAGCTTCATCTAAGAAGAAATATTTTTTAGTAGAATTCTTGTTTGAGATTTTTCACCAGAAAATTGACATAATGTAACACATGTTTGGAACAATGTAATTGAACACTTAGGAGAATCTCAAGCGGTTGCTCTTGATATATCCAAGGCATTCGACCATGGAGTGTGGGCTAAGCTATGCTCTTCAGGCATGTCGGAAACGTTCTGTTTATGGCTGTCATGTTTCCTCAAAAAGCGTTCTTTACGAGTGGCAGTCGACGGATTTCTTTCTAACACCTTCACTATCAACTCCGTGTGCCCCAGTGCTCCATACTATCTCCTACTGTCTTTCTTATTTACATTAACGGTCTGGTAAAGACCAGGTATCCAATCTACAGCTTTGCAGATGACAGTATGCTTATCTCTTCATTCACTTTGAATGCTCGAAAATCGGATACTCATGCAAATATCCGCAGACAGCAGGAGGTCGTTCAACTTAAAGACCTAGAAGAAATTCTGTCTTGGAGTGACAGTAACCAAGTAGAATTTAACGCCACAAAATCCCAGGTGGCAGTTTTTTCCAAAAAAGTGAATGTTGCTGAACCTTACATAGTTATGTTGGGGTACCCCATTCCTCTAGCATCGTCACTCAATTTGCTGGGCGTTAATTTGAGAACAAATGTTTTGGCATGAATATGTCACGAGCATAGCAAAGAGAGCTTCTAAGCTCGGAATATTATCGAATTTGAACTCCAAAGCTTACACTCCTCCACAACTGTTAATTTTATACTGCTCTCATATTTGGGGCTCTGCGCCGAAACATATATTGCATTTGTTGGATTCTATTCAGACAAAAGCTGTTCGCCTGATTGGACACCCGGAACTGGCCAGCAACCTTAATTTATTGAATCATCGAAGAACGGTCGGCGACTTGACTGTATTCTACAAGTATTTTCATGGAAAATGTTCAATGGATGTAGTCCGCCTAATTCCTCCCAGAGCGGTACAAATACACGTCGCGCTCATACTTCACATCCATATGAGGTGCAGGTTGTTACTTCTCTTACAACCCTTTTCAAGCAGTGTTTTATATGGAGAACTTCATCCCTTTGAAATAATTTGACAAGGACTGTGTTTCCGACCGAGTACAATTTACAGAGTTTTAAGACCAACGTGAATCGCTTTTTTAGCACACGTGTCGCTCCTGTAGCGCTTTCGAGATTTCCCTGCGGCACGTGTGCTAGGTCCATAGAAAAAATATATTTTATATTTAAAGAAAGAATGTTTTGGTTATTTATTCTTGACAAATTATAAACATATTAGAAACTAATCCGATGACATTGTCAGAAGGAAGAATGAAAATGTAATAATTAAAAATTACAAAAAATTATTTTGAAGGAAATAAGTAGGATGTCAAATGAAAGCTTGTGAAAACACGAGTACCAAAAAATATATAATGTAATACTTGCGCACACTTTTCTTTGTATTGTTTTTTAAAAAATTGACAAAAATCGCTGTCGACCCCCCCCCTTATCTCGAAAAGTACTGATCAAAAAATTTTGAAAAAATTCTAAAATATTCTCCACAGGGTGTGGATTAAACGAAAATTATCACGAGTGCATTAACTTTAATAATTTATCTGGTATATAAAAAAAAAAATTTCAAGGTCATCAGTTTTTAACAAAGATCAGAAACAAACTTTGTTGGAAACTTATTTGGAATATGTTTTGTGAAGTCGATGATCATTTTATATCTCCATAAGAAAAATTTTATTTCAAAAGCAATCAACGTACGGAACACTAATTGCGCAAGTCCGACTTGCACTTGGCCGGTTATTTATTTTGTTTACAACCGCTGGAAATTGCTCATATTTCAGTTTCCGCCCACGTAAATGTATTATTTATGCAGCTTCTGCAAATATTTTTTTTACACTTTCCATTTTGGTAAAATGTTATGTACTATTAATTCTGATAGATTCTTACAACGAAATATAATTGATATTCTTAACAGATCCCACTAAACCAGGGGCTTCCCAACAAAGAGGCCCAGGTGCTCAGCTAGTACCAGCTAAGCAAACTAGAATTACTACCATACCCAAGCCGTGTGGTATTGATCCTATTATTCTACTACAGGAAAGAGAAAATAGGGTTGCTGCAAGGATTGCTGCTAGAATTGAGCAAGTATGTATATACCAGTTAAATCATTATTAACATTTTCTACATTATTTCAGATGTTTTTAAATTAATTACATAACGCAACACAGCATTCCTAAATTCAGTGGATTACTTGGAACTTTTACGCAGCTTTAGTCAGATGAAAATTCATCGTTCTTAAGATTAAACCCTGTCAAATGGAACATACTGTCTGACGTTTCACCTACGCCTGCACGTTACATCTTCATAGATCCTTATTCTTCGAAACTAGAACACTGAATAAGTCTGAAGAGACTGGCGTAGATGTGTGGAGGATAACTTTTTGATATTTCGAAGAATACCTAAATTCCTTTTTGGTTCCCCTCACACATACAATTTGCGATGAAAACTGAACCAGATGGTATCATCTTCGTTGTAGATATTCTGTCACAAAGCAAGAGTAATGGCGCTTTGATATATCCGATTTACCAGAAACCAACTGAAAGTGTTCATAAAATTCCCTGTACTTGTAGATCCGCCGTGTATGGAAAAAAACCGCAAGATCAATTTGCACTACAATTAAGGAACATGAAAGATATGTCAAAAAGAAACAGATTATGCAATCAGCTATAGCTCAACTTATCACTCTGTGGGAGACATCATTATAAGATAAACCAAAGTTTCTATATCTAATTTTGATTGGATTCGATATAGATTATGGTCTGCATCATACATGGAAGCTTATTATTGTTCTGTGTCGGGGATGGGACCACCAATTATTTATATATACAGGGTTGCCCAAGAAAAGTGAATTCTCCATACTGTACGGTGCAATTTGGGCATTGCTGAAGGGCTCTCGGCAGTTTTTTGTGTGTGGGAACAATCGCAAGCCCTTCCGTACTATTATTTGTACTTACTTATGTCTTACTTACTTTCTGTATTAAGATTGTAAATTTGTATGAAGGTTGTCCTACTTAAACTTAACACATAGGCTGAAAAGTTTTTGGTCTGACACATAGATGTCGCCCTTTTCAAAAAAATCCATAGGAAGTACAAACCTTCAAACGATACGTGTCAAAATTTCATGACATTTCGACGATTAGTTTACAAGTTACAGTGGTTTTAGTGACACTACTTTTGATATTTTCAAAACAATGGAAAAAATCGAATTTCGTGTGTTGATTAAACAATGTTTTTTGATGGGAAAAAATATCGTTCAAGCAAAGCAATGGCTTGATAAGTGTTACGGGGACTCGTCTCCTGAAAAATCACTGATCATTTACTGGTATGTTGAATTTAAACGCGGTCGTTCAGACATAAATGATGCTGAACGCTCTGGACACCCAAATAAGGTGGATACACCAAAAAACATAAAAAAATCCACACAATTGTTTTGGATGACTGTAAAATAAAATTGAGTGAGATAGCTGACACCCTAAAGATATCAAAAGAACGTGTTGGTCATATTTTGTATGAACATTTGGACATGAGAAAGCTCTATTCGAAATGGGTACCGCGTTTGCTCACGGTGAACCAAAAACAACCTGTCGATGATTCTGAGCGCTGTTTGGACCTGTTAAAGCGCAATAAAAAGGATTTTTTTTCATGTGATATATGACAATGAATGGAACATGGATCCACCACTACACACCGGAATCAAATCGGCTGTCAGCTGAGTGGATAGCGACCTAAGGCACAACAGTCGGCTGGCAAGGTTTTGGCCTCTGTATTTTTGGATGCGCATGGAATAATTTTCATCGACTATGCTGAGAAGGGAAAAAAAAACCATCAATAGCGAATATTATATATAGTTTTTGGTGCCTTTGAAGGCAGAAATCGCAAAGAAATGGCCCCAAATGAACAAGAAAAAGCGCTCTTTCTTCAAGACAACGGTTTTGATGGCACATGTCACAATTCAACGGTTATGATGGCAAAATTGCATGAATTGAAGTTCGAATTGTTGCCTCATCCACCGTATTCTCCAGATTTGGCCCCCAGCGACTGTTATCTATTCGCAGACCTCAAAAAAATGCTCACAGGAAAAAAAATTGGGTCCAATGAAGAAGTTATAGCCTAAACTGAGGCCTTTTTAGAACGCAAAGACAAATCCGTCTACAAGAAAGGTACAGAAATGTTAGAAAAGCATTGGATTGATTGTATCACTCTTGACGACTATGTTGATGAATAAAGTCGAGTTTTGCAAAAAAAAAAAAAATTGTTTTTAGTAGCTAGATCAAAAACTTTTCAGCCTGTGTGTTATTATTTGTCTCCGCTGCAATAAATTATTTTAAGAGAATGTTTTAGAGTTGATTTTTCCTTGGTTTTCCCAACTGAACGTTGTTGACGAAGTGTCAAATCATAGAAGCAGAACACTTTCTTAAATTGAAAGTGAGAGAATAAGCTCATTGGGTCTGAATAATGGAATATTAATTGTAAAATAAAGTTGCATTATTTTGGTTCTCTGAGTCACTACATACCTTTCCATAATTATATTCCCAGATCTTCTTTACAAAGGTTAACGAGATAAAGAAAGCAAATTTCAAGTTAAAAAAAGTTATATATTGTATGTGCCTCTCCAGATTCATCTGAAGTGTTTTCACCTCGAAAATTAAGAAATCGCTGAATATGTCTAGGGCGATAGCAAGCGAGAATTCGGAAATTCACTACAATTAGACACTAGCTAATACCAAGAACTATACATAGTTGTTACCGTTAATTGATGTTATTGTTCTTTTGATAGTACAAAGTGAAGTACAAAGATAATTTTTTCTTGGAATTATTCTCAACTTTTAAATACTGAGTGGTAAATTTACAGGAGTGTTTTTTTCTTTTGCAGAAACACTAGTTTTCTGAGGCCAACTCATCGGCTGTTTATTTGATCAACCTTTGGACTCAAGAATGTTTTTTTTTTTTTCCTTGCGCAAGAGATCTTTTAAGTTGCTGAAACCAGATACTAACATTTGATGAGTTTTTACTTTGAAATTATTAGATGACAAACTAAAAGACATGTAACATGTAAGTGTATCGGTATCCATAGTGGCTACTAGACCATATTCAAGTGATGTGTTATGGGTCTTTTGGTTTATCGTCTAATATTTTCAAAGTAAAAACTCTAGCGTGTTAGGAAATCTTGTACAAGAAAATATATTTTCCTGAGAAAAATACTTCTGTTACCTTATTCCTCGGTATAAATTTTTTCGAAATCGCCCATCCTGTGTTTAGTAAATATTTACATTCACTTTCATCTCATCATCAAAATGGCTTATATAATCTTATTTAATATGTCTGATTTAATAAGAGATACTAATTTTCCTCCAGAATATCACCGGAAGTGTAAAACTCATCTAATGAAATCAAATATTGATGTTTTTGGAGAGAGAAAAAAAACCAAGGAACATATAAGCCGCTTCGCTTGAAATTGCATTATTTTGGAGTTTTCATCCTTTGAAAGTTTGTTAAGATATTTATATCTTTGAAACTATTCAATTTAGATATGGGGTGGGTTATATGAAATAATGAATGTATCATAAAGAAATCACATGATGTAGTTACTAACGACAAAAATCTCTTTTAGGTTAGTAATCTTCCTTCAGACATAAGCGAAAAACTCCGCATACAAGCTCAAATAGAACTTAGAGCGTTAAGGTGCCTTAATTTCCAAAGACAATTAAGAAGTGAAATTTTAAGTTGTATTAGGAAAGATACTACCTTAGAAACTGCAGTTAATATTAAGGCTTATAAACGGACTAAGAGGCAAGGTCTGAGAGAGGCCAGAGCCACTGAAAAACTGGAAAAACAACAGAAACTCGAAGCTGAAAGGAAACGTAGGCAAAAGAATCAAGAGTTTCTTAATTCTGTGTTGCAGCATGCTAAGGAGTTCAAGGAATATCATAAGGTAAAAATTTGTCTTGTGTATTACTATTATTATAAATCATAGAATAGCACGTAGCAATCACTTAAAAGGTCTGTGAATTCGAAATTTTCGACGTTTTATGTTTTTTTTATAAAAAATGAAAGGATTATCAGCATTTCCTACTTCAAAGTCGAAGTTATTTAGGCTAAAAAAAGTTTGATATTACTGAAACTCAACACTTAATAGTTTCAGAGTAATGCATTTTAACAATGTAGCATCATTATCCAACTGTTCGATAATTATTCTTCAAATTAATATGTAAAAGAGAATACTAACCATTATTGTTTCGACAATAAAATTGGTATTTCGTTTAAAAATTTCATAGTCAGTATTTAATATGATCATTTTGACTGCTCGAACGACGAATCTAGTTTTTGCGACCTTTTTGAAAAATATCCGTGGTGTTCTATGTTTCTGCTGTAGCCGCAAAACTGTCAAAAATATAATAATAATAATAAAATGTCTTTATTGTAATTAAATGGTAAGATTACAATTGGCGGAGTCGAAGTTACACTTCCTATCTCAACCATGAAATGCGAATACATATTGTATTATTAAAAAAATGTATGTGCATCTTAAGTAAACCACTTCACTTCCTGTTCAATCTCTCATTGGATTTGGAAGTATTTCCTGATTATTGGAAAACTTCCTATATAACCCCAATTTTTAAATCTGGTGATCGTAGCGACGTGACTAATTATATCTGCATACAGTCGACCATACCAAAGCTTTTTGACTCATTGGTCACTTCTTGTCTTTCTTGGCACTGTAGACGGGTGATCATGGATGAACAGTATGGCTTTCAGCGTTCTCGCTCCTGTGTATCTAATCTTCTGACATGAGGATTACCTGTTGGGCGCATTTGAGGGGGGCTGTCAGGTTGATACCATATATACTGACTTCTCCAAGGCGTTCGGCAAAGTGAACCATCGGTTATTGTTGAGCAAACTTGGGTCGCTTGGGTTCGGCATTCACATTCTTCATTGGCTGGAGAGTTTTTTAATGGGCCGTCAGCAAAGTGTAAGAATAAATAATTATATCTCTAACCTAAGTATAGTGCCCGCGGGCGTTCCCCAGGGCTCTCACTGCGGCCCCCCTTTTGTTTCTCGTATTTGTAAATGACTTGAGGGATTTCCTGACCAATACTTCTTTTCTCATGTTTGCCGATGATCTGAAATTATTCAAAATTATTTCTAGTCCTGTGGACAGTCTTGTTTTGCAAGCGGATGTCGACATATTTTTCCGATGGGCAACTTTAAACGGCTTAAGTCTGAATACTGATAAATGCTCCTGTATACCATTTTCCAGATTAAAAAGTCCTATGCAGTTTAATTATAATATAAATACAACCATTTTAAAACTGGTACACGAGATTAGGGATATTGGTGTGATGTTTGATTGTTCTTTATTTTTCGTAGGCCATCAAATGAGTGTGGTGCAGCGAGCCGGTAGGTATTTGGGTTTTATTGATAGATTTAGTGCCGATTTTTCATGTAATGTGTTTAAATTATTGTATTGCTCGTACGTTCGACCGATTTTTGGAGTATGCAAGCCCGGTGTGATCTCCTTTTTATAATGTCCATATTAATCAGTTGGAGAGTGTCCAAAAAAAATTCTTACGTATCTGTTCTTTTAAACTGAAAATTCCTTTAACTGAGGGACATACCAACTATGACCTGGTACAAAGATTGTTAAATATGTGCAGTCGTCAGGACAGACGAATGCAAGCTGATCTACATTTCTTATTTAAGCTACTAAATGGGCATATTGACTGTGAGTATTTACTTAGTAAATTATCTTTTCATACTGTACATCGTACCTGCGCCAAGTCCTTATTTTACCCAGCTAATGTCACCAGAAACTATGGCTTGCATAGTCCAATCTTTAGAATGCAGCGTAATTTTGATAAATATAATTTGCCAATTGATGGCCCAGTACACCGATTCAAAAATATGGCCAAGCAACCGACCTCGCTATAGAGTTTCTTTAATTTTTGGGTAGTTTCCCACTGGTATTATATGTCAAGTACTGTTTACCTTTTAAAATGATTAATTTAGATTGTAATACCCTGCATTCTGACCTATTAGTTTTAGATTTAGCTTTAATTATATTGTTCATTCACACTGTTTTTTTTTTCCTCTTCATATTGTCGATGTTTTTTGTAGAAATGGTGTTACCGTGGATAATAAATAAATAAATAAATAAACATTTTATAAACTAGTATTGCATATAAAATACGAAATATAATAATCAATACACAATGTAGAAGTTAATATTAATACTGTGGGTGGCTAAGGGTATAGCTACTACTATATATGTAACATTAGAGAGGTTGATTGCATATAAAATACAAAATATCAATACGCAATGTACCACCATGATAAAAGTTAATATTAATACTGTGGGTGGCTAAAAGTATGGCTACTGCTATATATGTAACATTAGAGAGGTCAATTGAGGTGACTATTGTCCGAGCTGCCGGAGGAAGGAGTCAGTATAAGCTATGAACAATGGTTTTTACTGCTCTTTTAAACCTGTGACCTCACGCATCTCTCAGATCAACAGGCACTTTATTGTACAATTTAGCTATTTGGTAACTGAAAGAACGCTCATACATTGAAGTCAAGTGCATGGGCGGAGTCAAGGTGAATTTATGCCTCAGATCCAGGTTATGTGCATCGTACCTAAATTTTATTTTACTGTATATGTAGCCAGGACACTTATTACAAATAATCCTATTATATAGTACCAAACTGTTACCCGTCTTTCATTCATTCTTAACCACTTTATGTCACGCAATTTTGCACTGACACCTCTCTCACGGCCTCGAATACCGCCAATAAAACGCACTCACGAATTTTGCATAAGTTGGATCCTCTTGGCGTCACAGTCTAAAAGGCAGGGCTCGTACACCACATCACAGTAGTTAAAGTGCGACAGAACAATGGACTCACACAACATCTTTCTAAGATTCTCGGAAAGAAGAGCGGGTTGATTGAAAATTAATTTAAGGTTAACGAATGCTCTTTTAATAGATAAATTTATATGTCCCGTGAATCTCAGATCGGAGTCCATTACTAGGCCCAAGTTTTTGGCATCAGTACATGCACTTAGCACTACATTATTCAAGCTAATTTGTAGTAGATTCTGGTGCCGAATCCAAATAACAGAATCCGTGATTTAGTTGGATTTATTTCTAAGCAGTGTGCCCTGGAGGCCTTCATAAGTACATCCAGATCAAGCGTCAATTTATCATTAGCCTCCAATATTTGGTCTTGCTTAAAAGAAATGTATAATTGCGTGTCATGAGCGTAGAAATGCGCTGAGGAATATTTTAAGTATGAAATAAGTTGTGACGTATAAATGGTGAAAAATAGCGCGCCCACGATCGATCCTTGAGGCACACCGCAGGACATTTTCAGAGGGCTCGACAGCGCATTACCATCTCTAACCATCTGCTTCCTACCAGTAAGGTATGCATTAACAAGACGCCGTGGGCTGACATCAAAGCCGATATAATTCAGAACGCTCTTTTGGCCTTTGAACAGTCCAAAAGAACCAATGCTGTTAATTCGTCACGATCCGCAGCCTCCAGGATATCGTCCATTACCCTCAACAGAGCAGTAGTACAGCTGGGATCCTTACGGAAGCCCGATTGTACAGTGGGCAAATTTTAAAACTGGCGACATATTGTCTGATTTGTCCGTCCATCACTCTTTCAATTATTTTGGAAAGAGTGGGCAGAATGTCAATAGGTCTTAGGTCTTTTAGTTCACTTGGACAATTGACCGTGGGAAGCGGTAGAACAAATGATGTTTTCCAGATTTCAGGAAAAGTACAGGTCTCAATACAAAAATTTACTAAATGGCCAATTACTGGATTAATGTGAGGACAGCAGCAAATTATCATTGTCAACCCGATATAATCACAGCCAATGGCCTTTGATTCAATGGAAGATAAGGCCTTCTCTACATCCTCAACCGTTGCCAGTCTAAATCGAAAATTACCCACGCCGAATTTTCTATTATTATTATAAAAATTTAAAATCTCATGGTTCGGTTCGCCGGATTGTGCCGCAGCTGCGAAGAACCTATTAATATCATCAGCACTACCCAAGAACTCAGGAATCACCTTTTTATTTTTTGAGTAGATATCCATTTCCTTCATAAGTTTCCAATTATCTCTTGGTCCATTATTTCGAATACTTTTTTCAAGATATGCTCTTTTTTCCCTAACAATGGCCGAGCTAACAAAATTTCTAAGCTGCCTATAAGATTCCTGCTGTCTGGAGTTTTTCTTTTTTTATATTTGGATAGAGCTTTATCCCGGAGAGACATACAAAATTTTATATTTTGAGTTAACCACGGTGCCTTCAGTTTTGTAATCCTTGAAGATTTTATTGGTGCATGTACATTAAATATCTCCAACAGAAAAAAAAAATAAAAGTCTCAACCTTCAGGTCAATATTAGGTAAATAATAGATATCATCAAACGGTATCGCCTGAAGATCCTGATAGAAAGCCACGCGATATGTTGTCAAAAAAGTCCTAAGTTTAAGAACTTCAAGCTCTAATTGACATTTTATTAGGAGGTGGTCAGAAGCATCGAAAGTAGGATCGACACCAGACTATCAGATTCTTGTTGGAACACAACATTAAATCAATAAGCGTCGCACCACCAGCTCCGTACCTGGAGGGTTCATCAATTAGCTGAGATAGACCGTATGCAGACAAAAGCATCAAAAAGCGCTGTGTATAAATACAGTCCATATTCGAAATAATAATTAAATTAATTTACTCAAGTAGATAACGCGAATATTGAACAGTTAGCAAAAACATGGCTTTTTGGATCCTCTGGGAAGATTTTTTCGGTTTAAAATTAATTTTTATTGCGTGGTTACTTGATAACGCCTAAATATACTTGTTTTCTAGTATTTCACGATGAAAATTTCGCTTTAAATTTAGGATATTGGCAACCTATACCTTCATATATAGTTCAGCTGTGAAGATGGACACAGGGAGTGTAAAAAGTTTTAATTTTGTACCTATTATATTACAATTAATTGGTTATTACAGTATTTCTCTAAGAAAACCTCTTTGTTGTAGATTACTCAAGCCAAAATTGCCAAAGTTAATAAAGCAATACTCAATTATCATGCCAATGCTGAGAGAGAACAAAAGAAAGAACAAGAAAGGATAGAAAAGGAGCGTATGAGAAGGTTAGTAATTAATTTTTGTGGGCAATTTGAACTTTGATTATTGAAGAGAAAAGAAGGATCCCTAAACATACCTGGTGCAAATGTAACTGAAGTAAAGTTAGGTTTAATAATGTCTAGTATCATGAACCATGTTTTCTTATTATTATGTATGTATTTACAGATTGATGGCTGAGGATGAAGAAGGCTACAGAAAACTTATCGATCAAAAGAAAGATAAAAGATTGGCGTTCCTTCTTTCTCAGACTGATGAGTATGTTGCAAGTTTGGACAGAGATGGTGAGACAACACAAAGAAGACCAAGCGCATAAGAAGAAAGAGGAGGAAAGGCGTAAAAAGAGACAGCAGAGGATGCTTGAACCTGATAGAAAGGTAAGCAGTATGTACTTTTCTTAGTCGTTATGACACAGGTTTTCACTCATATTTCTGGCACCTATAAGGATTTTAAACTTAAAATAGATTTATACGAAGTAAGATAAAGAATTCCTATTTTAGGTTACTGTTTTTGAAGCTGCTACCGGCAAGAAATTGAAGGGCGAAAATGCTCCAACGTTTAGAGAATTGCAAGAATGGTTAAAAATACATCCTGGTTGGGAAATGATTGATACAGATGATGAAGGTATGATATGTCACTTGATATTAATTTTTTTTTCAATAAATGTTATTTTTTCCAAAAATCAAAACAACTTATTTTAGTGTTCTTTAGAGTTTCGTCACATATTTTATATATATATATATATATATATATATATATATATATATATATATATATATAAAATATATATATAATATATATATATATATATATATATATATATATATATATATATATATATATATATATATAATATATATATATATATATATATATATATATATATATATATATATATATATATATATATAATTCAACGTCTCTCTATCCGTCTGTCTATCCGTTAGTGCGCTTATCACTCGAAAACCACTTATTCGATTTACGTGCTTTTTTTTTTTTTTTTAAACATACATATGTTCTCTGGCCAGGTTATAGGATATATTTTATTACGTTAGGTAACATAAGGAATAAACAGTGACGATAATAATGAATCAAGTCAGAAAAAGGGTTGCCGCTAGCGCGTTTTCTTACAATACACTGCCTGAATCACTAAATATGGAACAATATTATGCAACAAAGACTATAATATATATATATATATATATATATATATATATATATATATATATATATATATACATATACATATACATATATATATATATATATATATATATATATATATATATATATATATATATATATATTATAAATATATAAAATGCAACGTCTCTGCCTGTCTGTCCGTTAGTGCGCTTATGACTTGAAAACCACTTATCCGATTTACATGTTTTTTTTTAATTCGTATATTTATTCTCTTGCCAGGTTATCTATAATCTTTTATAATATATATAAAATATAACGTATATCAGTCTGTTTGTCTATTAGTGCGCTTATCACTCGAGAACCACTTATCTGATTTACGTGTTTTTTTTTTTTAATTCATACATTTGTTCTCTGGCCAGGTTATCTATAATCTTCTAGAATATATATAAAAATTCAACGTCTTTCTGTCTGTCTGTCAGTTAGTGAGCTTATCACTCGGGAACCATTTATACGATTTACGTGCTTTTTTAAAAAACATACATATTTTCCCTGTCCAGATTATAGGATATATTTTATTACGTTAGGTAACATGAGGAATAAGCAGTGACGATAATAGTGAATCAAGTCGGAAAAAAAGTTTTCCGCTAGCACAGTCTCTTGCAATACGCTGCCTAAACCGTTAAATATGGAACAATATCATGTAACAAAGAAAACAATATCCATAAAAAGTCTCTCTGTCTGTCTGTCCGTTAGTACGCTTATCACTCGAGAACCACTCATCTGATTTACGTGTTTTTTTTTCTTTAATTCATACATATGTTCTCTGACCAGGTTATATTATAATAATAATCTATATGATATATATAAAACGCAACATCTCTCTGTCTCTCTGTCCGTTAGTGTGCTTATCAATCGAGAATCATTTATCCGATTTATGTGTTTTTTTTTAATTCTTAACTTAATATTTATCAAAAAAATCTATAATATATATAAAACGCAACGTCTCTCTCTCTGTCTGTTTTTTTATAAAATACATATGTTCTCTGGCCAGGTTATAGGATATATTTTATTACGTTAGGTAACATAACAACTTCAACCGCATAAACCTCCAAGCAGAGCTAGAACCATATTTGAGAAAATTCTTCATAAAGTCCACCTTAATTGTGATCAGTAGACAAAGAAATACCTGGCCAGAGGACGATTTAGTTTTAAACTGAGTTTACCCTTTCTACAAAGGTTACAATATAGGATGGTAGATGACAAAGGACTCTACTTAAAAATAAGTTTGTTTTGTAGATGAAGATGAAGAAATCAAAGAAGGACTTGAGGGAGAAAATGAGACAAAAAAAATTATCAAAAAAGCCAAACAAGAAGATGATGAATACGATAAGAATAATCCTAAAGAGGATCAAACATATTATTCTATTGCTCATACTGTTCATGAAATTGTTACGGAACAGGCTTCTATTTTGGTAAATGGAAAACTTAAGGAATATCAAGTTAAAGGTAAGTTTTTACGGAATTAACGGAAGATATAAATCTTCTTTAAATTTTAATTCTTAAAAATTGAAAAAAATATCACCTCGGCCGATGTTTGAGCTCCGGCTTCCGTCCAATGACCTATTATTTATTATTATTTTTATTTGTACAGTTATTAAATATGAATAGAGAATAGGTAGCCTTTAGTATAGTACGTTTTTAGTTGTTTATGGACCAGGCAATGAATTCGAAATTTTTAAATAATGAGTTAAGTTCCGTATATTTATTTTCTTATTGCTTTCTACATATCACAAATACACTTCTTTCCCAATAGAAATATATATATATATATATATATATATATATATATATATATATATATATATATATATTATATATATATATATATATATATATAAATATATATATATATAAATATATATATATATAAATATATATATATATATATATATATATATATATATATATATATATATATACCAGGTGTACAAGTATGAAATGCGGATTTCAAACAACAGATGGTGCACCAATGCAGTTTGTGCTATAAAGATTTGACACTGCGCCATTTTGTTGTCATCAACAAGTGTCAAACGCGCACGAGTGATAAATTGGAAAAGTGTGTTGTGTTGTTGTATTCAATATGTCGAAATTTATACCGAACAAAGAGCATTTGCGGACAGCATTAATTTTTTGTTTTCATTTGAAGAAAACTGCTGTTAAATCATACCGATTACTTCGAG
This sequence comes from Pachyrhynchus sulphureomaculatus, assembly GCA_019049505.1. NCBI lineage: Eukaryota > Metazoa > Arthropoda > Insecta > Coleoptera > Curculionidae > Pachyrhynchus > Pachyrhynchus sulphureomaculatus. The sequence continues at coordinate 28,420 of JAHKBH010001288.1, forward strand.
AAGCTTATGGTGAACATGCTCCATCGCAAGATACGTGTGAACGATACTTTCGGCGTTTCAAAAGTGGTGACTTCGATGTTGCAGACAAGGAACGTGGAAAATCGCCAAAAAAATACGAAGATGTGGAATTGCAAGCATTGTTGGACAAAGATGATTCGCAGACACAAAAACAACTCGCCGAGCAATTGGGCGTTAGTCAACAAGCTGTTTCCAATCGGCTACGAGAGATGGGAAAGATTCAGAGGACCGGGAGATGGGTACCACATGAGTTGAACGACAGGCAAATGGGAAAAGCGCAAAAACACGTGTGACATTTTGCTCGCTCGGTACAAAAGGAAGTCATTTTTGCTTCGTATAGTTACAGGGGATGAAAAGTGGATTTATTTTGAAAATCTCAAGGCAAAAAACCATGGGTAGACCCAGGTGCACCATCCACATCGACCGCAAGACCGAATCGCTTTGGCAGAAAGACGCTCTGTGTTTGGTGGGACCAGAGGGGCGTGGTCTATTATGAGTTGTTAAAACCTGGGAAAACGGTTAATTCTAAACGTTACCAACAACAATTGACCGATTTGACCCGTTCGCTGCTTGAAAAAAGGCCAGAATACCGAAAGAGGCAACACAAAGTCATTTTTCTTCATGACAGTGCTCCATCACATACGGCAAAACCAGTTCGCGACACGTTGGAAGCACTCAGCTGGGAAGTTCTACCCCATGCGGCTTACTCACCAGACTTGGCACCTTCCGATTACCACTTGTTTGCATCGATAGGTCACGCACTTGCTGAGCTGCGCTTTGGTTCGTACGAAGATGTGAAAAAATGGCTCGATGAATGATTCGCAGCAAAAGGGGAAGATTTTTACTGGCGTGGCATTCACAAATTGCCCGAAAGATGGGAAAAATGTATAACAAGCGATGGAGCATACTTTGAATAAAGCAGTTTTTATCATTCTTTCGAATTTAACATGTTTTTTTAGAAAAAAAATCCTCATTTCATACTTGTACACCTGGTATATATATATATATATATATATATATATATATATATATATATATATATATATATATATATATATATATATATATATATATATATATATATATATATATATATATATATATACGTTCATACAATACTGAGGTTCAGCTTGTTACTCCTTATAAAACCCTTTTCCACTAGTCTTTTATAGGGAAAACCTCATCCCTTTGAAATAATTTAGGCTTTAGGGATTCCTCTGCGACGCGTGTGCTATGCCCATGTAAAATAGTACACAGTGTGTCTCAAAGTAAACAGGACTCTTTTGAAATTAAAAACAAAAATTTATTATTTTGGCAAAATTCATTTATTATGTTTAAAATAACCTCATACGGACTCACTACAGAGTTTTGTGTGGTCAATAAGCATGATAAATGAGTTTGTTAGCTCATTTAACATGTTTATGATGTCCTTCATTATCCGGGTCGACTCCTTTTGTATATCTTAAATGCTGTCAAATGGTTGATGGTTAAAATGACATTTTCGGGTAAAAAAATCAGTAATAAATGTCGAATGATGAGATGTTGCATTATCACGTAGCAGTCGCCAACTTCCACTTTCACAATATTGTAGCCGCAAAAAATTAGTTTTAAGTACTATTCCCATATTAGGTATGTTTAAATATTTGGCTATTTTATTATTTTATATATATGTATATATATGTATATATATATATATATATATATATATATATATATATATATATTTATATTATATATATATATATATATATATATATATATATATATATATATATATATATATTATTTATATATATATATATATATATATATATATATATATATATATATATATATATATATATATATATATATATATATATATATATATATATATATATATATATATATATATATATATATATATATATATATATATATATATATATATATATATATATATATATATATATATATATATATATATATATATATATATATATATTATTTATATATATTATTATATATATATATATATATATATATATATATATATATATATATATATGTATATATATATATATATATATATATATATATATATAAACTGAACCTTAAAGTGATAATGAGATAAGTTTACTCCCATCTGCAAAGCTGTAGATTGGATTCTTGATTTTTTCTAGCAGATAGGTAAGGTATTTCTTACGTTAGAGAAAGACGCGAAATAATTTGGTTTTCAAGGTATAATGAATGTGGCAGTCCAGCTTTTGGCTTGCTTTCCGCCGCACGCAATCACGTGTTATTATAATAACCTTGATACTTTTACACGTTATATAATAAAAATTATGAATAATTAATTAAAACGATACTTTCGATTATTTGTTAAAAATATATCAGTTATTAAGTACTAAAAACTGAATAAATGCGCGTGCGAGGCACGCGTTGATTCAAGTGTATTTTAAAAGATTTGTTCGTTTGTTTTTGTTGGTCAGAGCGCATCGACTTCTGTGGTCATTTAGCGCCCCTTATTGAATGTGTTTAACTGTTATATAGATATTTTTTGGTCTTTTAAGTATTTGTGGATTTTTTCCTTGATTGATGAGAATTGATCAATATTCTGTTTGAGAGAGTGAGGGATGTTGTGTTTATTTCTCAGGTGAGAGGAGTGATTTGCCTCAAAGATGTGTTTTACCGTCAAGGAGGAATTGCATACCACACACTTCGGTGCTGTTTCTTTTTTTAGGAGATGTGAGTGAGTGTGGTATGTATGGCCTATGGCCAATTTTCTCAGCAAAACATTTTCTGATCTTTTATCATTTGGGTTATGAAGAGGCGGGAATACTTGAGGTTTTATTGACCATAGTTTATTTTCGTTATGCTCCAGGTCCCACTCCAGCTGGAATAAGTCTCTTTTATTGAGCTTAACATTTTAATATAATCATGACTGTTGTTTTCTCCCGTGAAGTGTGTTCCGTTTGTTACCGCTCGTTTAGCCTCTTTGTCAGCTTTGTCATTACCTTTAATGTTCATGTGACCAGGGATCCACATGAATGAAATTTCAATTCCTCTCAATTTTGCTATATATAGGAGATCGCTGATCTGACTTAAGTAAATACTGTTGTCTTTGCTGGAGACGATGTATTTTAGCGAACTCAAGGAATCAGAAGCTATGAGAAGTTTTTTTGTCCCTTGGGTTGAGGTAATTGAACACTTGAGAGCTTCCTTGATTGCAAATAATTCTGCTGTGAAGATGGAATTGTATGGGTGTAGTTTCAGGGGTTTAATGATTCTGTCATGGACGTAAGCTGCACCCACTCCCTGATCTGATTTAGAGCCATCGGTGAATATTATAGAGTGATCCGTATTTAGAATAGATTCTTTCAAGAAATGCTGACTTAGTTTCTGTTGGGTTATTATCTTTTATATTGTTGGAATGGAGATGAAAGTCTACCTTTGGGGTCGGGGAGATCCAAGGGGGGAAGTTTTTCCAGAGAGGGTAATCAAATTTTGGTGGTGAGAGGTTAGTTTGTTTATTCTGTTGTGGATTGAATCTTTGGGTGCTATCATGTTGGGGCGATGAGAATTTGAGAAGTTAATTGTATTTTTTGTATGGGATTTCTGGAGTGAGGATACGTAAAATTTCATCAGGGAGAATTGCCTGTCTAGGTAGAGCGGAGGAGTTGATGTTATACATTGTAAACTTGCTATGGGTGATGTTCGGAATGCTCCTGTAGCCAGTCTCAGGGCCTGATTTTGAATAGGGTTTAGAGATCTCTTTATTCCTTGAGGTGCCGAATCATATAGGAAATCTCCATATCTTAGTTTGGGTAATATTAATGATTTATATAATTTAATAAGTGTGGGAAGATCCGAGCCCCATTTGATACTACACAATGCTTTCAAAAGGTTTAGGTCCTGAGTGGTTCGGATTTTTAGATTCTTAATGTGTGGAGCCCAATTAAGCTTGCTATCAAATATAAATCCAAGAAGTTTGACTGAGTTCACTGGGGGAATAGGAAGGTTATTTAGTGTGAATGCGTTTATTTTTGGGCAACTTCGAATTTTGCAGAAATGTATGCTGGCAGATTTGGGAGGGGAGAAGGAAAGTTCATTGTTGCAAGCCCATGTATTGACTTTTGTTATTACGGATTGCAAGTCACGAGTTAGATTCGTTGAGATTGAGTCGGATTTATATATGATGAAGTCATTGGCAAATAACTTGAACTTTATTGAGGGAGAGATCTCTTTTGTTAAGGATAGAATTGCTAGGTTAAAAAGGGTAGGACTTAACACTGACCCTTGTGGGACACCTCTGTTTAGAAAGTGCGGATTGGAAAGGATGCCATTTATTCTAGTTTGGAAGACTCTTGGTGTTAAAAAATTTTGTATGAATTTAGGAAGGTAACCTTTAAATCCGAGATCTTTTATTTGACTAAGGATTTGATTATTGTTGATCGAATCAAATGCGTTTTGTAGGTCCATCGAGATTAGACACATGTTTTGTTTTCTATGAATTGATCTTCTGATGTCATTCTCAAGGCAGGATAGATAATCCATAGCTGATCTGTGTTTCCTAAATCCATATTGTTGTTCTGATAACATTTTGTTTGTTTCAAGGACCCATGATAGGCGTGAGTGTACCATTCTCTCCAAGATTTTGCATAAATGGTTGGCCAGTGAAATTGGACGATAGTTTTCAGGAGAACTTCTAGGCTTTCCCAGTTTATGGATAGGAATAATGATTGATCTCAGCCAAGCTTTAGGAAATTTTGAATTAGTCCAAAGGTAGTTATAGTATTGTAGTAGAATGGACTTGTAATTATTGGATAGGTTTTGGATCATTGGGAGTAAGATTCCGTCAGGACCGGGGGCCCGACTTTCTGGAATTGCTGATTGCTTGATTAAGTTCTTGAAAAGTGAATGGTTGATTGTAGTTGAGAGATTCATCTGGGTCGAAATTTATTTGCATTGTTTCAGGTTGGGAATGTGAATGGATTGAAGACGATTTCTTTTGGTAATGATCTGCAATGGCGTTGATTTTGCCTAAAGGGTCGGAAATATACTCATTGTTTACTATAAGCGTAGGGATTGAGTTAGAGTCAGCACCTTTCATTTTTCTGATGAGCTTCCATAGTGACCCAGATGATATGGGGTGGTTAAGTGAGGATACTAGGTTTCTCCAAGAGGTCGTTTTAGCCTCTCTGAGAACTCTCTTGGACACTGCTCTCTTCCTTTAAAATTCTATAAAGTTTGCCTGTGTAGGGTGGTGCTTAAAGAGATTTAAAGCTCTCTTGCGTTCTTTGATAGCTTCTGCGCACGCTCTTGTCCACCAAGGGACTGGATTTTTGTTTTTATAGGGATTTGAGAGTTTGATGGACTTTTGGAAAGCTTCTATATTATTAGTTGAAAATTCTTGAATGAAGTTGTCTATATCATGAAATTCTGTTTTTGGAGGATTTAGTGATTCTTGATATTTGATCCAGTTTGCTTTAATTAAGTTCCATTTTTTTTTTTGTCTGAAGGATGTCTTTGATTATGAAGGTGAATCGGATAAAAATGGGGTAGTGGTCACTACCCCAGGTGTCGGAAGAGATATCCCATTCCAAAGTGGGAGCGATTGATTGACTGCAAAGGGTTAAATCGATGTTAGAGTGAGAGCCAGTTGAAGAGTTGATGTATGTTGGTGTCGGGTGGTTTAGGATGTGGATGTAATTTTAATTTATGATCCTTTCAATCATTGCTCCTCTGGGTGGTGTGTTTTGAGAACCCCATAGGGTATTGTGGGAGTTAAAGTCCCCTAGAATGATGTATGGTGGTGGAAGTTGATTGATGATGTTTTCAATGTCGTTTGGAGAGTAATTATGATTGGGAGGAAGGTATATACAACAGATGGTAATTGGGATGTGCAGAAGAATTCTGATTGCCACTGCCTCAAGATGGGTCTATAGTTGAATTTCATTAAATTCAAAGATTTTGTAAGTATAGATGGCTACACCACCAGAGGCTCTGTTTTGATCATTTCGATTCTTATAAACCATATTGTAATATTTGATTTTTATTGAGTTTTGGTTCTTAAAAAATGGAATTGAATTTTGGTTAGGAGTTGAAATACTTATTTCTTCTTAGAAAGATTATTCTTAGACTGTGGAGAATCGTCCATGGTGATGTCGTTGGTGGTCAGTTCTAGGATGGATTCACTAGAAGAATTTGGTGTTGATCTATTTGAACGATGGGGCTTTTTTTTGCTTGTGTCCGTTAAGGGGACATTTGATCTGTTGGTGTTGGTTTTTGTGGTAGTGTTTTTTGTAGTTGGTGTTTGTTTTGTCGTTTGTCTGTTTTGGTTAGTTGTAATTTGGTTTGAGGGTGGTTTATAATGAGAGGAAGGGGATGGAGGACGAGGTGTTTTGGATTGTGAGGGGGGAGGAATGGTAAAGGATTTAGGAGAGGTTAAGGGGGGTTTTGTGGAGGAGGAGGAGAAGTTTGGTACAAATGGATTTATGGGAATAGTTAGATTAGGTCTAAGTGGGTTTTCGGGGAGGTAAAAGGAGGCAAGGTTTGTAATAGGCTCTTTTATTGAAAAGTCACACTGGGTTGCAACTGAGTTTTGAGCTGGCTTGATATTTTTAGTTACTGTACTGTATGAAATGGCGAAATATGGATTTTGACTTAAATATTTTCTCTTAGCATCAAAGTAATTTAATTTTTCTGTTGCTCTCAACTTCTGGATCTCGAATTCCTGCTTAAATGTTGGGCATCCCTTATACCTGGGTGAGTGGGCTCCGCCGCAGTTGATGCATGTTTGGTTATTGGTGCAAGGAGAGTCTACGTGTAGAGCTAGACCACATGATGGACATAACGGGTCGTAAGAACATTTTGAAGCTGTGTGTCCAAATCTTTGGCACTGATAACACCTCATAGGATTTTGGATGTATTGTCTGACTCTTAATGAATACCATCCTGCATATATTCTTGGCGGAAGCTGGTGTAATTTAAAGGAAAGAATGAATGTATGTGAAGGAATGTCACTATTGTTTCTAGAAGGGATTCTGAAGATTTTAGAGACTCCCTGGCTTTCTAAATTTTCCAGTATTTCCTGATCTGAGCAGTTGGCGAGATCTTTGCAGGTTATTATGCCCTTTATGATGTTTAGGGTTTTGTGTGGAGTAACTTTAACTTCTTTCTCCATAAGTTGAGCCATTCCTGATGCTTTCCTAGATTGGTTTTCGTTTAAAACTTTTATGAGTAGAGATCCATCAGCCAATTTTCTAGTTTCTTCCAATATTCTTGAATGAACCTTCTTCCATATTTATTTTAAAGTATCGATCGTAGATTGGTATTTCAGGGGTAGTATTTAGCGACTCTATTCTGGGTCTTTTATACCCGTGGTTTTTATTATTTTTTTTCGATGACATATGATTCCCACGAGAATCCTAGGAAATAAACGTCCGCCATGACAGAGCCTGGTTATCATGGTAAGGCTTGCATTACTGCCAGATGTAGCCTGGTGTCTGACAGGAACCGTTAATGACTCACACTTGCTGAGCCATGCATCTCCTCAGCACGGTCTCTCACACCTTGAGATTGCGATGTGAACAATTAAGACAAGGACTACGTTAAGGACTAACACTGGACAACGACTGACATGACTTCAGGTACCTCGGGGTTGTCAGGCCCGTACTAGTGAAATCATAGATAATACTAGCCCCTGAGGGGGTATTTTAAAAGAAAGTCGTATATGTATATGAGTAATTTAAAATTTGAAAGAACGCCCTCATCCGCGCGCGCTGCCTTCAAGCTACGTGGCCACAGCCAAAATTCACTCCATAAAATACATGAAAAAGTAATATTTATCTAATATTTTTGCAACAACTAGGAGGTAAATTGCGTTCATATTTTAACACGAATGCAAAGTAATTTTTTAAGTCTATATTTTTTTGTGACTATTTACTTTTTAATGCATAACGACAATAAAAATTGTAAAAAATGCTTGCTTTTGATCAAAGAAGGATTTCTTTTCCATGTTAAATATCAGAAACTTTACAATTAATTATAGCAGTATGGCGTGGTAAGCTATCTTTATATTGAAGGAGTGAATGCATGATGCTAAAATCTATTATTGCTCAAAGTTTCAAACAAAACTAAGAAATACCTTAATGTAAATGAGAAAGAAAGTAGGAGACAGTATGGAGCCTCAGGAGAACACGGGCATAGTGAAGATATTGGAACGAAATCCGTCGACTGCCACTCGTAAAAAACGCTCTCTGAGGAAGTACGAGAGTCATAAACTAAACATAAAATACTTGTTTTTTTTTGCAGGTCTCGAATGGATGGTATCACTGTATAACAACAATCTCAACGGCATTCTGGCAGACGAAATGGGTCTCGGTAAAACTATTCAAACAATCGCTTTAATAACTTACCTTATGGAGAAAAAGAAAGTTAATGGTCCTTATCTAATTATTGTGCCACTGTCTACTATGTCAAATTGGATGTTGGAATTTGAAAAGTGGGCACCTTCAGTACAGGTAAGATTCATATTCACCCTTACCTTTGCTAACTCCGTCCCATTTGCTTGGTAGACAATTAATTCCACGGACGAAAAAATATTCATTTTTCGAGGCTATCCACGGTTTGACATCGGCTACCAGCTGTTCCAAATCCTCAAGATTTATTCTACCAATTTTTCAGAAATATATTGGCACAGTAATCGGTAGAAGCTCGATTGGAGAGTAAGTCGGACGCGGGAGCAAATTCCACGTCTTATTACGACGCTCAACATAAAGTCGAGTGTCGCGTAGTCGTTGTCATGGTAGAAGAGAATTTGTTTTTTTTACACGGTCTTTTCACATTGATACTTCATGGTTGATTTAGGCTAGAGAAACGTCGCTGTTAAGCCATTTTTGTCTGGGATTAGCCGTTTCTTACTGATTGTTGTGATTCCTCCACCATTAGATGGCGTTCTGGAGCTGAATCAAATAAAAATATGGGATGGTTCCAAAATTTTGATGAATTTTGATTCTAGCCGGTATCAGGAACATTTCAAGCCATTATAGTAACAAATTCGCTCGGCGCTTTTTTTTTAAAGCAAAAAAAAAACTTTAATATTTTCATTAATTTAAAAATATGACTAAATTCTGCTGAGGCTAGTTTATATGATTTTAGTATTAAAATAAACCCGAAATTGTTTTGGCCAGCTTATATTAAAAATTATTATGTCTAATGTAAACGTCTATGAAAAAAAATTAAGTATTATTAAACCAATACGCAATCTAATTTAACATTATTAATAGAAAATTCAAAAATATCACGATAATTTGTCGACACAATTTTTAAATTCGATTGCGTATGGGTTAAATAATGTTTTAAAAAAATATATAGAAGTTTAAATTAAACTTGGAAATAAAAACCAGGAAAAAATTTCAAGTTTTCTTTTTTATGAAAATCAATCTACAATCCAAACAAAAAGGAAGCAAACGATTGAAGAAGTATAATATCGCCAATAGTCAAAAATACCCCTTCCACACATCAACTCCCGCCAGCAACCTTAATAATCAGTGATTTTTTGTCTTACGTTCGCAAGTTAATTGATGAAATAAAAAACAGAATGTGTGAAAATAGAAAATACATTGTTAGCAATCATGTAAAGGTACATGTACATTTATAACGTAATACATAAATGGAATAATATAATTTATATCGAAAAGTTAAATTTAATTTTTATATTTATGCTAACAAAAAGTAATAATTTTTAATGTGTATTATTTAAGTATTAATATTATTATCTATAAATTATATATAAGTACTATAAACTACACTCTACATATGTTTAACAAATAATTATGTATTGTGAGTAGCAAAATAATATTTTTCGTAATATTAATAAGAATTTTTAAATAATAAATAGTATCTTTCGAAAAATAAAACCAGCTAAAGAATTTTTTCTTGCGTTTACATGTGCAAGTTATTGTACTCACACAAAGCTTTTAATAAACGCGTTGTATACTCACGATGAATTTTAAACACTTTGTAACGCTCCCAGACGTTACTAAAGTTACTTTGTGCAGACTTTACTGCCTATTTACTAAAGTACATCAGTCCTCTATTGGTGTGTGGGCAAAACTTCAATACATGGTAAAAAATTGCGTGTATCTTAGAATCAAATAAACAAATGTATTGTACTTATTGTACTAGTATAGCGTAAGAAACTAAGTCAGTATTTATTTAGGTTGCAGTCGGCGCGGGAATTGATAAGTCGAAGTAGTATTATATTAATACAAGCGATTATAGTCGTGGTTTTCTTATTCTTACTTTGAGCTGAGTGAGATGTCGCTTTTAGTACGAGTTAAATAATATTAAAAAAAAAAAATTTCATAGAAGTTTACGTCAGAAATAGTAATTTTTGTTATATATTTTTTTAAAATTATAAAAAATGCTTTAAAAAATGCGCCGAGTGGATTTTTTTCTATAATGGTTTGAAATGTTCCTAATACCTGCTAGAATCAAAATCCATCAACATTTTGGAACCAGCCCATATTTTTATTTGGTTCAGCTCCAAGACAACGTGAGATGATCTCGCAGTTAATGATCCCATTTCTGTCCAACCAAACGTACCAAATTGCCTTCTTGCAATAAATACTTTTTGGAATGCTTTTATTTGTTATAGAAGAATATTTTTTAATGAAAACTCTGTTAAGAGACTAGTGTTGCAGCTAATTTAAAAATTACTTTTATATTAAATTCTAGTAAATTAAAAAAATAAAACCAAATGTAACAATTTTTATATAGATTTACAAAATTACAATCTTTATTTAAAAATTGGAAAATTAATAAAAAGCAAAGTGTACCTTTACTATTAGTAATTGCTAACTATAACAGACAATAATCATCAAGATGTGGCGCCATATTATCATCTTGCAATTCGTAGCCTCAATATCTTTTTTTTTTTAATTTAATTAATTTTTGCAAAACTAACTTGCATATTATTACCTTGACTTGTGGCTTATTTTTCTTTCTAAACCAAAAATTATTGGAGTTGTCTGGTTAATTTTTCTTCCTTTGTAGTAGACTTGGTTTACATTATGTCTTTATTTTCAAATGATTATAGTTCATTTATTTATTTATTTTTTATGGATCTAGCACACGTGCTGCAGGGAAGTCCCTAAAGCGCTACAGGAGCGACACGTGTGCTTCTGACAATGTCATCGGATTAGGTTCTAATATGTTTATAATTTGTCAAGAATAAATAACCAAAACATTCTTTCTTTAAATATAAAAATATATTTTTTCTATGGACTTAGCACACGTGCTGCAGGGAAATCTCGAAAGCGCTACAGGAGCGACACGTGTGCTAAAAAAGCGATTCACGTTGGTCTTGAAACTCTGTAAATTGTACTCGGTGGGAAACAGTTCTGGGCAAATTATTCCAAAGGGATGATGTTTTCCATATAAAAGACTGCTTGAAAAGCGTTGTACGAGGAGTAACAAGCTGAACCTCATACGGATGTGAAGTATTAGCGCGACGTGTATTTCTAACATGCACCGCTCTGGGAGGAATTAAGCGGGCCACATCCTTCGAACACTTTCCATAAAAATACTTGTAGAATAGGCTCAAGTCGCCAACCGTTCTTCGATGTTCCAGCGAATCAAGACCGCCGGTCAGTTCCGAGTCTCCAATGAGACGAACAGCTCTTCTCTGAATAGAATCCAACAAATGCAGTGTATGTTTGGGAGCGGAGCCCCAAACGTGGGAGCAATATTCCATAATTGGTCGAATTTGAGCTTTGTAAAGAATTAACAGTTGGTATGGAGTGTAAAGCTTTCTGGTCCGAAATAATATTCCCAACTTTTGAAAAGCTCTCCTTGCTATGCCTGCGACATGTTCATGCCAGGACATATTTGCTCCCAACTTAACGCCCAACAAATTGAGTGACGATGTTAGAGGAATGGAGTGCCCCGCCATAACTATGTCGGGTTCTGCAACGTTAACTTTTTTAGAAAAAACTGCCGCCTGGGTTTTTGTAGCGTTAAATTCCACTTGGTTACTGTCACCCCAAGATAGAATTTCTTCCAGGTCTTTGTTAAGTTGAACGACTTCCCACTGTCTGCAGATATTCGTCTGAGTAGCCCGTGTCCGAGCGTTCAAAGTGAATGAAGAGATAAGAGTACTGTCATCTGCAAAGCTGTGGATTGGATTTCCGGTTTTTTCCGGCAGATCGTTAATGTAAATGAGAAAGAGACTAGGAGATAGTATGGAGCCTTGGGGCACACCGGCGTTGATAGTGAAGGTGTTAGAAAGCAATCCGTCGACTGCCACTCGTAAAGAACGCTCTCTGAGGAAACATGAGGGCCACAAACAGAACTTCTCAGACATACCATAAGAGCTTAGCTTAGCCAACAGTCCATCATGCCAAACACGGTCGAATGCCTTGAATATGTCAAGAACAATCTCTCGAGATTCTCCAAAGTGTTTAATTGCATTGTTCCACATATGTGTTACATAAGTCGGAAGATCTCCTGTTGATCTATGTTTACGAAAGCCATATGGTGATCGCTAATAATGTTGAATCCTTCAAGATATTCCAGAAGATGCTGATTGATAGCCTTTTCCATGACTTTCGATATTATTGAAAGCAGTGCGACTGGTCGGTAGTTATTTGGCAAGGTCTTCTTGCCTTTTTTAGGTATCGGCTGAACTGTGGCACATTTCCAGCAGGAAGGAAATGTTCATTTTCTGTAGGATAGGTTGAAAAGTCTACAGAAAACTTGTGTCAGTTCCCTCGCACAGTTTCTGAGAACTATGGCAGGCATTCCGTCAGCGCCAGAAGCTTTTTTGGTGTCTAGCTTTATTAAAGTACGTTTAATGATACGCTGTCTGAAGAGAATGTCGAGCATCCTTGACCGCACCACGGGAACAGTAGGTGGTGTTTTTCCTTGGAAATCGAGAATAGAATGTGAAGCAAAGAGTTCAGCCAACAAGTTCTGCCTTAGCGACTGACCAAAAGTACCTGGAATTGTCGAGACACGCGAGAAGTTTGTTTCTAATTCGTTGATTTTGTGCCTCCTTGGTTTCGTCGATAATTTTTTTGCATGTTTCGGGCACGAACAAAAGTATTACGATTTATGGTATTAGGATTTTCACGCCCACGTCGGTAGGCAAGATGTTTAGAAGCAACAGCTTCTTTGCATTTTCGGTGAAACCAAGGCTAGCCGTTGTAAGGGCATTTTTTCGAAAAAGGAATGTAAGCTTCCATACCAGCCAAAATAATATCGGTAGCCTCCCTGGCGCAGTCAGATGGGTCGTCAGATTGAAAACAAAAGTCTAACTAAGGGAAGGTTCGAAAATATTCCATGAGATCTCCCGATTTAGCCGATCTGTAGTGCCAAATCTTGCGCGGTTTAGGCACCTCTCTGTCACTAATTGGTAGGATACTCTATGTCGAAAGCAGTTTATGGTCGGAAGAACCGGTGACCGTGTAAATCTCCGGATTGATGGTTAAAAACAGATCAAGAAGACTGGCGAACTCCCTGTCTCGATCAGGGATCCGTGTTGGTTCATCAATAAGCTGAGTTAAGTCACAACTGATCGAGAATAATTCAGCTTCACGACCTTATTCGTCGGTAGTATTTGAATATTTAAGCCAGTTAATGTTGTGGACATTAAAGTCGCCCAGGATGGCAATTTCGGCATTTGGATAGTTAATTTGTAAATGATCCATGGTGTCTGCAAGAGAAGCGAAAAATGTTCTAAAGTTAGTATCACTTGGTGGTCGATAGAGGATACAGATAAACCTTGTGGTTTGTTGAGTCGTTATTTTTAACCACATAACATCAAAGTTTGAAGGCTCCAGAGCCTCTTCTCGTTGGCAAGAGAGGTCGCTTCTGATAAAAAGCCAGATTCTAAAGTTACACCTAAATCGGGAATAGAAATCGTACCCAGGATAAAGATAGTTGACTGTGGTGGTCGATGAACTGACCTTGGTTTCACAGAGAGCGAGTACATGAGGTTTATATGTGTTATAGGTGTTATTTATAGTGGTTTTCATTCGTTCGTTTCTATATTTAAAATCTTATTGTGATCAATGAATATGAATTTACAATTATTTATCACTATTTCCATATTGACTCTTCAAATATATCCTGTAAAAATCTCAGTTCTAACTATAATAAACCCATTTTTTGTTCAAAATAATAATCAGCATCATTAGCGTAATACCATTTTGAGTCTACATTTATTAATAATGATTTAGTAGTTTAGACTTCAGGATTCAATAAAACAGATAAACACACAAATACTCACAAATACACGAAACATATATATCACTCCTTCAACAATGCCACATTTGGTTGAAAGCGGATAATTTTTGGGAAGTCTTGAATTTTATTGCAAAAATATAGTTACAAATCATAATGTTACATGCATGCAAAAGAGATATAAAATAGTTTTGAACAACACCGTTCACTATGCGATATTTGCGAATTACTCATTGGTTGAGAGTTTTGGACGACGGTAATTACACCCATTTAGATTGTGGTCTCTGGCCGTTCCCTCAGTCAGTTAGTAAATGATTTGAAAAATGGATTTTTTAAAATTCCTTCGGTTTTTTTTTCTTTTTTTATGGGTGTAGTACTTGTGCTGCAGGGAAATCCGCAAAGCGCTACAGGAGCGATGCATATGCGAAAAAAAGGGATTCACATTGGTTTCACTATAAATTGTACTCAATGGAAAACACAGACCTACGCAAATTATTCCAAAGAAATTAGGTTATCTATGTAAAAGAATTCTTGGAAAGGGTTGAATGAGGTGTGACAAGAACTCATATGGATGTGACACATTAGTGCGACGTGTATTCCTGACATACCACCCTGGGCGGAACAAAGAGGGCTGGATCCATCGAATACTCTCCATGAAAGTATTTGTAGCTTAGACTTAAATCGCCAACCGTTCTCCGATGTTCCAAGGAATCAAGGTTGTTGGTTAGTTCTGGGTCTTCAATCGGGCGAACAGCTCTCTTCTGAACAGAATCCAATAAATGCAGCGTAGGTTTGGGAACAGATCCGCAAACATGGAAGCAGTATTCCATTGTTAGTCGAATTTGAGCCTTGTCCAGTATCAGAAGTTGTTGTGACGTGTAAAGGTTTCTAATTCGAAATAATATATTTCTTCTATATGTGCCATATCAGGTCCCCCTGACGTTGGCTATCACTCTGGCATATGCATCCCTGTTCCCTGGGACTCGGAATAACTCTTCGACGCTTTGTATTCCCGTCTAATCTCGTATGTTTCTCAGCAAACAGGCCTGCTTCCTACCAATCTTTTCCATCATTATGTGCTGAAATAACTCATAATGTTTACCACGAAAAACATATCCCAAATACTCCAGTTTTTCCACACTTTACCGTTGACAACAACTCTCTGACTGTATTAGCTCTCTGCAGTACTTCCTGATTGGTGACCTAAGGTATCCACGGAATACGGAGAACCCTTCTGTGCAGCCACATCTCGAAAGCCTCCAAGCGGTTAAACTGTCGCAACCTTCAATGTCCATACCTCTGTGCCGTACAACAGAACGAACCAAATATAGCATTTTAGCATTCTCTGACGCAGTTTCAGGTTAATGCTTCATTTTGATGAAGGTTGTTCTGGCTGCTTCTATAGTGCACTTAATTTCTTTGTCAGGGTCTAACTGGTCAGTAATGTAGCTTCCAAGGTATTTAAAATGATAAACTCTCTATCGCTTGAGATGGAGATCAACATCTACATATTATTGGGGGCTAAAGACCATGAATTTGGTTTTAGATATATTGATGTTAAGGCTCATATCCGCTCCTGCCTGTTAACTCTATCTAACAGGCGTTGAAGGTCTTCAATTCTGTCACCTAAAATAACTGCATCGTCCGCATATCTGTTAATGAACTCTCCTTTCACCTTCACTCCATATTTTTTTTTTTATTGGTCTAGCACACGTGCTGCAGGGAAGTCCCTAAAGTGCTCCAGGAGCGGCACGAGTGCGGAAAAAGCGATTCACGTTGTTCTTGAATCGCTGTAAATTGTACTCGGTGGGAAACACAGCGCTGGGCAAATTATTCCAAAGGGATGACGTTCTCCATATAAAAGATTGCTTGAAAAGCGTTGTACGCGGAGTAACAAGCTGAACCTCATACGGATGCGAAGCACCAGCGCGACGTGTATTTCTAACATGCACCGCTTTGGGAGGAATTAAGCGGGCTACATCCTTCGAACACCTTCCATGAAAATACTTGTAGAACAGACTCAAGTCGCCAACCGTTCTTCGATGTTCCAGCGAATCAAGGCCGCCGGTCAATTCCGGGTCCCCAATCAGACGGACCGCTCTTCTCTGAACAGAATCCAACAAATGCAGTGTATGTTTGGGAGCGGAGCCCCAAACGTGGGAGCAGTATTCCATAGTTGGTCGAATTTGGGCTTTGTAAAGAATTAACAGTTGTTGGTTGTTCATATAAAGCATTTTGAATATTTTGTCGGAGTAGAGGTTAAACAGCAACGGCGAAAGTATGCAGCCCTGTCACACTCCTCGTTGGATGGCAACATCCTCCGACCTGATCTCTCCAAATTTCACCGATGCCGTTTGTCTCCAATACAGATTTCTGATTATACGGATGTCTCTGTTGTCAACTCCTGTGTTCTATAGTATCGATTAATTGTGTATGCTTTACTCTATTGAAAGCCTTCTCAAAATCTATAAAGCAGACATACACATCCCGGCGTTGGTCTCTGCACTCCTGGAGCCGAACGTTCAAAGCAAAGAGTGCCTCTCGTGTTCCAAAATTATTTTTGAATCCGAATTGTGAGTTGTCCAGATCTTCTTCGCACTTTCTTCTGATTCTGCCATGAATGATTCTAAGGAACGCTCTCAAGGTATGACACAGTAAGCTTATCAGTCTATAGTCATTACAGCGTGTTGCTCTTTGTTTCTTCGGAATGGGTACGAACACTGATTTTAGCCAGTCGTCAGGAAATTCGCCGGTGACATAAATATCATTGAACCGTTTTTCAAGTAACTGAATATTATCTTCCTCGATCATCTTAAGCTCAGAGGGAATGCCATCGGGTCCAATAGATTTTTTTCGGTGTGGACAATTTTATAGCATGTACGACTTCAGATTTCATATCAGGGCCGTCGTCTTGTTGTCCATCACTATCCGCTATATTTGCTCTCTCATCTCGGAATACCTCCCTCAAATAAGCACACCATGTCTCAGAAATCTCTTCCTCGTCAATGATGATTTTGTCTCTGTTGTTGATAAGCACAGTGGGTGGTTGCTTTTTATACAGCCCTGCTACCTCTTTTAGGTCAGGTTACATACTTATATATAGCTTTTGAGAAGCTCTTTTGTTACTATACATACACCATGTTCATGTCAGCACATATTTGCTTCACACCCAACAAGTTGAGTGACGGTGTTAGAAAAATAATATGACCCCACATAACTATATCGGGTTCCGCAACGTTAACTTTTTTTAAAAAAAAATGCCACCTGAGTTTTTGTAGCGTTAAATTCTACTTGATTACTGTCACGCCAAGATAGAATTTCTTCCAGGTCTTTGTTAAGTTAAACGACTTCCCGCTGTCTCCGGATATTTGCAGTAGTTGATGATTGAATTCCCAGAGTTAACAATAAATGTAAAAGTAAGCGTACTGTCATCTACAGTGCTGTTGATTGGATTCTCAGTCCTTTCAGGTAGATCGTTAATGTATATGAGAAAGATAGAAGGAGACAGTATGGAGCCTATTCTCTTATAACTGTAATCAGTAATAGCATATTGATATTGTGTTTTCAATTTTAGGTCATTGCATACAAAGGAACACCAGGCATAAGAAGATCTATTCAGGCTCAAATGAGGGCAGCTAAATTCAACGTTTTACTAACAACTTACGAATATGTAATTAAAGATAAAGGTGTTTTATCCAAAATACCATTCAAATATATGATCATAGACGAAGGTCATAGAATGAAAAACCATCATTGCAAGCTGACTCAAGTATTGAACACTCACTATATGGCTCCGCATAGATTACTCTTAACAGGTACTCCACTGCAAAACAAACTACCTGAATTGTGGGCCCTGCTGAACTTCTTATTGCCGTCGATATTCAAAAGTTGTTCCACTTTCGAGCAGTGGTTTAACGCACCGTTTGCTACTACAGGAGAAAAGGTAAGGGAAATAGTAAATAAAATATCTAAGTTTCAAATTGCTGAAATTAATAAATAAACATATCTTTAAGAATATTGGCCAGACTATAATATTATATATAACGCATTAACTAAATTGAGACATTATTTCTAACAGGATATAGTATTTACTAAAATAAATCAGTTTACCAAATATACCATATATAAACGTTACATAAATAACGAATCTGAGCCTTTTAAAATTATTTAACATTTTAATTTTTGCTTGTGCAAACACCTTGTTCTCCCGTTGTGATATTATTTGAAAAATGGAGAACAGGGCTAAGCCGAGTTGTTTAGGTTAGAAAACATAGTTTATTTAATTTTTGGTGTGAGTCAATGACGAACATTACTTGCACAAGAAAACCTTTGAAACCAACTTTCTCCATTAAATCTAATGCTAAATTTTGCTTGACCACTGTTCTCTCATCTGTCAATACATCTCAGGACGCGTTTCACCGTAACACTGCTCATCAGCTGGACTAGGATCGAGAAATGAGAGAACCAAACTTGAAGAACTTATTTCAGTATTATCGCAGTAAGATAGAACAAATTGTATCTCTGACTCGTAAAAGCCTGAAATTTAAAAGCATACTTGCCCCTCGCCTGAGACTCTTTAAGGCCATTGTCCGACAAAGAACTTCTTGCTAACAATTACCGCTAGGCAGCTCGATGGTACCATAATCCAGAGATACAGTTTATTATATCTTACTGCCAGCGAAACTTTTTTTTATAATTTTTAAACTTTTGTACAAATTTTTTGATTTTTCTCAAAATATAATTTGGAATCCATAAAGGTTCATAGATGGTAGTTAATTAACCACTCACATGAATTTTCAGGTTTTTTGGGGAACCGATTTTAAGGAAACTTTGCGCGCAACTTATAAAACTAACAATCTGAAAAAACACTCATTTTGGTTTACGTCACCATTGTTAAATTTGTGCCTACCAGACACATTCATCTTTTACTAACCCTAGTCGATAATTCTAAAAATGCAATAAACTAAAAGTTAAAAAAAAAGATTTTATAGTGGAACTGTCCTCTTCACTCTCACGACGATTTCAGAGTTGTAACAAGTAATATTATTATAACAATATTTTTACATAAATTTAAAATTGTATTTTATAAATTTAATAATGATAATGGAAACAGTAATGTGAACTAAGAAGAATCCAAGTACATGTTAATACTCTTGTTAAAAACAAGATTCATTTTAACTTGCTCTGGGAGAAAAGTTATTCTCATGGTGATTAAGAGTGCGTTTCCTCCAGAATAACTTGCCTGAGTTAAAGGAAAACGCCCCTTTAAATGTTAAATATTGTTTCTCTAGAACAATTAGGTAGATCGAATTAGATCTTCTTCTATTTGATCTATTTTTCCTTCCATACTTTCATCCTACGGTGTTTACTAGGGATGTAATTTTTTTTCTGTGAAATTAATAATTACCTGTATATCGATAGTGCGAGATAGCTATAACTATTAAATTTACCTATTCCTGTTCCCTATAATGAGAGAATTATTTGGACCTCATAAGAACTCGATAAAACAAGTACTGTCGGGTCATTGGCGGACGCGGGCTTATAAGTTATTCCAATTTCAAGTTGCTGATCCACTGTTCAGTATTTTTCGAGAATGTCAACTGTAACAGCCTGATATGCTAAAAAAAAATAATTTTTTAAATATAAGTAATGATATTGCTGGACAACTTTGTCCGCCGTATTGTCAACATAACGAATGTTATTTACTCGCTCCCCATTAAGCAGTATTCCTTCATCAGCCTCTTCCAGTGCCTCTTTGAAAATTTGTTCAGAATATATACTAAACAATAATGGAGACAAAACGCAACCCTGGCTCATTCCACGCTCAATCGATATTGCTTCTAAGCGCTCCCCTTCTGCTTTAATAAATCCGATCTGGTTCCAGTAGAGGTTGCCAATAATCCGCAGGTCCTTTCCATCTAGCCCAAGGTCTTTCAGAATTTCGACCATTTTGTGATGTTGGACTCTATCATGTTTCATCTATTGCGCTTAAACAGGTCCAAACAGCGCTCAGAATCATCAACACGTTTTTGTTTTTGGTCTACTGTGAGCAAATGCTGTACCCATTTTGAACAGAATTGTCTTATGCCCAAATGTTCATGCAAAATATGACCAACACGATCTTTTAATATCTTTAGGGTGTCAGCTATCTCACGCAATTTCACTTTCCGGTTGTCCAAAACAATTTTGTGGATTTTTTTATGTTTTCCGTATAACCGCCTCATTTGGGCGTCCAGAGCGTTCAGCATCATATATATATATATATATATATATATATATATATATATATATATATATATATATATATATATATATATATATATATATATATGAGTGACCGGATCTCATAGAGGGGGAAAAAAAATGTCGGAATCTTGTTCGTCTGGACCCCACAAAACGATTCCCCTTTCCAGATATTGAGATAGCCGAAATTTGAGCTCGATTAAACCGCGTTAACCCGTGCCGCTCGTCGCTCAAAGTTTGAAAAAATCCAAATTTTTGGCCAAAAAGCTGACATATGGAGCCATAACTCCAGAACGGTAAATAATAGAAACACGCTTAATATCTTAAAAGAAAGCTAATGTTGTTCTTCAAAATTTATATTCTATACATAATTGTTGTCAAACCGAGTTACAACAGCCTTTAGCCCCAAAAACGTGACCTGGTACCACTAGGAGCATACTTCGTATATTTTGTTATTAAGTGATAAATTTTGCTTTTTTTGGTATATTTTTTGAGTTTAAAGTAGAACTATATACTAAGTTGGGAATGTGGAATCTTTGGCACAATGACACTACTCAGTATATATCACCACTACACCAAACACTTTATTTTTGCACTCGACGCGCGTTTCGCTAACCATGTTAGCTTCATCAGGAGCGATGATTGACTAAAGGTAAACTACATATCTACCCTATTTATACTTAGCCTAACCCTAGAATTACTCAAGCGGAACTAATGACATAGGCAAGGCCATCAGTTCCGGTCTAGTAACCAGTAGAGGGGACTATAAGGAATAGGCCCTCTGTCTTTATTTAAACTACTTTTACATTTTATGATTTCCATACTTTCGTATGCGTTCAACAATCTCCTATCAGATACATTTTTTATTAATCTTAGATTATCTAATGTTACAGTATGATCAGCTTCAAGGGCATGTTCGGCAATGCTAGACTTTTCTGTTCTATTGTATCTTAAGTGTGCTAAATGTTCTTTAAATCGTGTTTTAATTGACCTTTTAGTTTGCCCAACATACTTTTTGTCACAATCATTACAACTAATTTCATAAATTCCACTTTTCTCACAATTGGGAATCTTATCTTTGGGATTTCCTAAGATATTCCTCAGATTGTCTGATGACTTATAGACTAAGGTGAGGCCTACCTTATTAAATACCTTATTGAGTCCCTTGCTATATTTCGGATTATATGGTATGGAGACATACTTGGTGTTATTTTCTTCGCGTGTAAAAAAGGTGGAATTCTGAATATTAGACCTAAATTTATGTCTATTTATTAGCTTATTTACTAAGTCATCGACATAACCATTAACTCTAGTTATATTTCTAATACGATTCCTTTCTTTATTAAAGTTTACTCTATTCAGAGGGAAAGTGACCAAACGATGAACTAAAAAATGTATTGAGGCTAATTTATGTTGTTTGCAATGAAATGAATCATTAGGAATATATCTATCTGCTATTAATAATAGATTAGAATTTGATATCTATAGGAAGGACACAATAACAGATAGATATATTCCTAATGATTCATTTCATTGCAAACAACATAAATTAGCCTCAATACATTTTTTAGTTCATCGTTTGGTCACTTTCCCTCTGAATAGAGTAAACTTTAATAAAGAAAGGAATCGTATTAGAAATATAACTAGAGTTAATGGTTATGTCGATGACTTAGTAAATAAGCTAATAAATAGACATAAATTTAGGTCTAATATTCAGAATTCCACCTTTTTTACACGCGAAGAAAATAACACCAAGTATGTCTCCATACCATATAATCCGAAATATAGCAAGGGACTCAATAAGGTATTTAATAAGGTAGGCCTCACCTTAGTCTATAAGTCATCAGACAATCTGAGGAATATCTTAGGAAATCCCAAAGATAAGATTCCCAATTGTGAGAAAAGTGGAATTTATGAAATTAGTTGTAATGATTGTGACAAAAAGTATGTTGGGCAAACTAAAAGGTCAATTAAAACACGATTTAAAGAACATTTAGCACACTTAAGATACAATAGAACAGAAAAGTCTAGCATTGCCGAACATGCCCTTGAAGCTGATCATACTGTAACATTAGATAATCTAAGATTAATAAAAAATGTATCTGATAGGAGATTGTTGAACGCATACGAAAGTATGGAAATCATAAAATGTAAAAGTAGTTTAAATAAAGACAGAGGGCCTATTCCTTATAGTCCCCTCTACTGGTTACTAGACCGGAACTGATGGCCTTGCCTATGTCATTAGTTCCGCTTGAGTAATTCTAGGGTTAGGCTAAGTATAAATAGGGTAGATATGTAGTTTACCTTTAGTCAATCATCGCTCCTGATGAAGCTAACATGGTTAGCGAAACGCGCGTCGAGTGCAAAAATAAAGTGTTTGGTGTAGTGGTGATATATACTGAGTAGTAGAACTATATAATAAAAAAACAAGTAATACTGATAAGTCTAATGACATTTTTTATTTTAAAATATAAAAATTAGGTATATAATACATACAAAACAGACACAGAAAAGATACAGACGTAGTACCTACATGAGTTGATAATTTTACATAGTTATCTAATCAATTCTAGAGCTTTTGTTAAAGTAGTTTTTGAAACGTCAGGATATAATGCTCGGCATTTACTTACAACTTGCAGGACATATTGCTTTTGGTCTTCATCTTTTGTCAGAAGGTCGTTAAAGTCGGTTATTAATTTAACACCACGCTCAGCCATATCATTAACTACCTTTAATATTTTGACAATTTTCAATCCTTCTTGGAAGTCATTATTTTGAGGCCAGGTGTTTGGATGTTGTCTTAGGAAATCTTTTTTATATTAAATTGGTCAAAGAATGTAAACGTTTCTTTGGTAAGTACATTTACCAATCCTCCATCAACTACCTCTTTTAAGTTTTCTTTCCTAACTTTTGGATTTACAACCCTAGCGTGCTGTGATGGTTCATCTGTGCTCCTGAGCAATTTATTAGCCATTAACAACTTTTCATCGTCTGTAATGGTGGGATCAAAAAACGATAATCCCACCAACTTTGCATTCAAATATCACAAATGGTTCGAAAATTTGGTCAGGGCTATTTCTGCAATGTCGTTGTCACATTCTTTATAGTCTAACAGACTATGCAAAATACCTAAATCTTGCTTTGGTGCAAGATGAGCTTTTGGAGCATTGAACCAAACTTTACAATAAATTTTAACTAGGAAAACAGAAATGGCACGCACAGAACTTTCTTCTTCTTTAGACATCTTAAATTGACGACGAAAAATGAACATTTTTAAGCAGTAAATAGCCTTTGCCATCCACCTAGCGTGATGAATGGCTCCTGGAGTTCTAAAACCCACAACATTGCCGTCTAGTGATCCAACAAATACGAGAACCAACTGCAATAGCTCCTTGTAGTCATCTCTGGGGTGGCTCTCAGTTAATTTGGTCTCGAATTCAGCAGTAACATTTGCAATTATTTCTGGAGTTAGCTGCTTTTGTATTAGATTGTCACTGATACCTGTGTCGTATTTTCCTTTGTCTATCTTGGGCCACGCAGTGAGGAATCTCTTGAAAATGTCTGGATGAGGTCCAGTGGTTGATCCCATTTTTGTGTCGAATACGCCTCTTAACAGAATTTCCAAGATATGGTGACGGCAAGCTAGGTATAACAATTCTCTTCCTAACATTTGCTCCAATATGACGCATGCTCCTTTGAGTCTTCCCGTGTTGGATGCTGTAGTGTCGAAGCACATCGCCTTGACGGTGTTGAGAAGACCCCATTCATGTAGGCATTCATATACGGCTACGGCTTGCTCCTCTCCAGAGCTGTTTGCTGTTACAGGAACTCCCAACAGCTGTTCCTTTTCGCCATATGAAATAGCTATAGCTATTCGCTCACATTGTTCATTTTTTAAAACACCCGGTAAAAATTTACCGTCCCAGTGGATAACCACGGGCTCTTTTTCAGGAATGTTTACTTTATCAAAATTTTTTTTATTGTATTGTTCTCTGAACAGTTGCCTTCTATCATATAACAAAGTTTTCGAGACTTTGTACTCAAGAGGGTCAAGGTTTAATGCTTCTAGAGTAGCTATTAAAATTCTCATGGCATTTCTGTCGGATACCTTACATCGATCTAATAAAATGGACAATTTCATGTTTAAAATCTCTTTAACGCCCCTTGCAAATGAAACTTTCATCCTCTTGCTCTCAGATGGTCCTGGATCTTCTGCAGCTTCTTCAGGGATGTCCATTTCCTCCAAGCTCTCAAGTTCCTGGTAGATGCTTCTCCTTCTTCGAACTTGTCTTCATCATCCGTCTCTAAGAAGCAACAAAAGAAAGAGAAAAAAAAAGACTATAAAAACTTGTCGTTTTAGCAGAATAGTAATAATAATACATAGGTACTAAATTACCTACTTTTAATTATCAAAAGGTATTATTTAAAAAATATAAACTCAATCATAAAGATGCCAAATCATGCTCTCATGTACAATTTTCTTTCAATTATAATGAAACTATTTACTTATTTGTTTATCTATTTTTTAGAATTTTTTTTATTATATCGGTTTCACAACGTTCTCCGACGTCTTCCGATACCCAGTCTCCATTCGGTGCGGTCATTCCACTGGCCTTCCTCCAGTCCTCTTTCTTGCATTTCTTTGTCAATGCCCTCTCTCCAGCTCATTCTTGGTCTACCTCTTCTTCTTCTTCCTGTAGGTGTCCAATCTAATATTTGTTTTGGGAGCCTCTCTGGTGTCATTCTTTGGACGTGTCCGTACCATTTAAGTTGTTTCACCCTTATTTCTTCGACTATGGTCTTTTTTACACCCATAATTTCACGAATTCTCTCGTTCCTTATTCTTTCCAGCTTAGATCTTCCGGCTGCCCGTCTCCAGTAGTCCATTTCTGTGGCCTCTAGGGATTTAACGGATTTTTCTTTTAACTGCCATACCTCACTACCATATGTTACAATGCTTTTAACTATTGTGTTGTATATTCGGTGTTTGTTCTCTTTGTTTATTTTCTGGTCCCATAAAATACTGTTCAGAGACCTGATAGCTTTCCTGCCCTGAATATTCCTTTCTTTGATGGCGTCATCGAGAGTTCCGTTGTTGGTTATATTTAGACCCAAGTATTTATAGCTACTGCATGATTTAAGATTGTGTCCGTCTTCTGTCACCAAATCCTGTTGCGTACCCCCTATGCACATATATTCTGTCTTTGCTAGATTTACTTGTAGACCCCATTTTTTGTATTCTTCAATAAGTTTCCTGGTCATATATTCCAAGTCTTCTTGTTCCTTTTTAGAATACTAATAATAAAAAAAAAACAATATGAAAAGTTGCTTCTTGGATTTGTCGGTTCATTTTTGCAAGTTCCTTTTGCACCTTGATTTCTTCAGCTCGAGACAACTTGAGATCCACTCCAGTCATGGAACCTGGGCGGCCCTTCTGCCTCTGTTTCACGAGAAACGCCTTATCTTCTTCCGATTTCATCAGAGCCAAGGCATCTTGTTGAGCAATATCAAAGAGATCATCCAACTTTTCAACAAACTGTTTAAATTTGTTCTTGGCCGTTTTCGATGTTTTTGGTGTTTTTGAAGAGTTCTCCACTCGGCGTGAAGTTTTTTCCAGCTTAGTAATTGCATCTTGCTCATGTTTAGTCGGGATTCGAGCTTTCTCCCAAAAAATGAACACTTCTCGTATTGTAAGTTTTGCTGATTCTCTTACAGTTAATTTCACAGTACGTAAATTATAAAATAAAGCACACAAAACTTGACGATTTGAGGGTAGTTTACAACCGGTGATCTGGTGAATGGGATAGCCCACAAGAAATATTGTATCCTTGGTCCGGCTTTGTACACCTGATGTGGATGTCATTTCAGAGGCCAATAAGTAAATAACAGTTAACTTGGAAAATGAAACAAAATATATTGCAGACTTTAATTTCAATAAAATGTTTTCAAATGTCTTTTAAAATAATACTATAATAGTTATAAAAACAATAACACACACATTTGGAAAATTAAAAAAAAAAAAAACGTTAAAATATCTTCACTAGATAATTGTTCGATCTAACAAGCTCAAAGGCACTTTAGAAACTAAACTGAATAAATAAAAGGTCGGTTGTACGTTGAAGTAAAATCACCATCCCTAAAATAGAAATTAGATTCACCCTCCTTTTTACCTGTCAAACGGGTCTTTCTTTGGTAAACTAGTCAGGTAATCCCCATATAATAAAAGATTAAATTTGAACAAAAGGCTCTTTATGTTTGAAAATTGAGTTCCAAAATACTTTTTAACAAAAAAAATGTTAATTCCAAGACACATTATGTAAAAACCCGTAAAATTCTTAGAATACTCCCAAACTGGCTCCTACTGGTACCAGGTCACGTTTTTGGGGCTAAAGGCTGTTGTAAACTCGGTTTGACTTAAAATAATAACAATTATGTATAGAATATAAATTTTGAAGAACAACATTAGCTTTCTTTTGAGATATTAAACGTGTTTCTATTATTTACCGTTCTGGAGTTATGGCTCCATATGTCAGCTTTTTGGCCAAAAATTTGGATTTTTTCAAACTTTGAGCGACGAGCGGCACGGGTTAACGTCGTTTAATCGAGCTCAAATTTCGGCTATCTCAATATCTGGAAAGGGGAATCGTTTTGTGGGGTCCAGACGAACAAAATTCCGACATCGATTTTTTGCGGTCACCCTAATATATATATATATATATATATATATATATATATATATATATATATATATATATATATATATATATATATATATATATATATATTCAAGAGTAAATCAAATGAAAACCTTAAACGTTATATGATTGATTGATTCGGTAGATGGCAGTAGTATTCCTTGAGTTTCAAGAAATGACCGACAGATGAGAGAGTAATGCTGTATATATAAAGCGTATACGGCGTGCGGTCATATTTATTAAATAAAGCAGCAGTTATCGCCATTACATCAAACACCTTATTTTTGCTTTTGACGCGCGTTTCGCTAACCATTAGAGTCAATTATCTCTCCTAATGATACTAACGTGGTTAGCAAAATGCGCGTTGAGCGCAAAAATAAAGTGTTTGATGTAGTGGTGATAACTGTTGTGTAGTTTCATCGTGCCAAAGATTTCCAAGTCTCAACATAGTATTTATTAAGTATCAAAAGAGCGAATAGTATTAGACGTGCTTTAAAATTTTTAAAATTATTTTAGGTGGAATTAAATGAGGAAGAAACAATTTTGATCATTCGTCGTTTACACAAAGTATTGAGGCCGTTCTTACTAAGGCGTCTGAAAAAGGAAGTAGAATCACAATTACCCGAAAAAGTGGAATACATAATAAAATGTGACATGTCTGGACTACAAAAAGTATTATATCATCATATGCAAAGTAAAGGGGTTTTACTTACCGACGGATCGGAAAGGGGAAGTGGGCAGAGAGGCAAAGGTAAAGTACTCCCGTATCGGTTTTACTTTAAAACGTCACTAGTTGTATTCAAATGATTCGAATCAACAAATTTGTTAGATGATAGGCTCTTTGTTAATAAATAAGATTAAGTATCCTGGGAGATCGGCCACTCTGTCGGACCTATAAGTGGGGGTTGGTTGGCTGTCGTTGGGGGTCGTGGTCCCATTTAAAACCACTATAGCCAAACCAAAATTTTCAGCTATAGCAATGGTTGTTAAATGGGACGATGATAGCCGGCGATAGCTCACTATCACTGGTGGCAACGACAGAGTGACTTGTGTACAACGGCATTTATATAGGATTCTTTTTGTTGTAGTAAAATATTCAGCACTTATTTTTTTAATAATTCGTTCCAAAGGGGGGGCATATCTGAAGTCAGGCTGGATGACTTAATTCAGTTTTCTCTCCAGGGCTATATATAGACTCTCAATGGACTTAGAATAAACATACTCATATACACAACACAATCTTCCAAGTGTTATATTTTCAGAAGAGAATTTTCACAATTTTACCAACATAAATACTTTTAACATTTACAATAATAATAATAACTGGAATTTTGTCTTTTCATCCATAGGACGTTTGTAAGCCAATAAACCTGATATATTACTTCCCGTTAAAATAGCACAGAAAATTTATGTAATCGAGTTCTCGGCCCCTACAGCAACAAATATAGCAGCGAAAGAGGAAGGAAAGATATTTTAAGTACAGAGATGTAAACTACGAATCTCGCGCCTTGTTCCCTCGACATTCAGTAACAATGATGGTCTTACACATTGTAGTTTTAGGAAAAATTAAGAACATATTCTTAAAGAACCTTAAGAAGATACCGGCTTGCTGTGCCTCGGCTGATTCACTAGTAATGAAGATGTAGAGGGCAGTTATCCTTGGTTTTCTCAGAATGCTCAGACAGATGAATTTGGTCGATGGTCACTAACCGCACGGACGCGAGGTGTGATCAACATTTTCGGAATACAGCGCGTGACAGCCCGTGTGGATCAGAGCTACAGGATTTGTCGCGTCGGATTCTTTTTTCTCTTTTAGATAGTAATAATAATAGAGTTCTTACCAAAAAAAAGTCTTACCAATATGACCCTTTAGCATGATAAAGCGGATAAACTCCATTAAGAAATATTTCCCTGGAAAAGGACAGAAATTGTTAGTGAAATGAACAAGTACTCGTTTCTTCAATTGGACAAACCAGCTTTAACGAGTGTGTCGACCCTATAAGAACGTCGAAACATCTCGCCAAGAAAAATAATTCATGGAAAATATCCACGAAAATTAAAACATTGTCAAGTTGAAATGTCAAGCCACTGGTTGACTGGGGGATATTTATATGCAGAAATTGAGACATTTATAGTTGCAATCTAGGATGATGTCATTCCTACATGCAATTATCAGAAATAAGTAAAGATGGGTATAGATAATATAGATAGATATGCAGTAGAACCCCTGAGACATATATTGGTAGGATGTATCGTACTAGCAGGGAATGAATATATTAATAGACAAACTCACAGCAAATATTACATTTAGAACTAGCGAAAAATATGTTAACTAATGGAAAACACGGGATATTTTTTTAAATACGCACCTCAACTCGTTTCTGGAAAAGAAGAGTACTTATTATATTGGGATACTCCGATAATAACAGATAAACCTGTAAGTGCTAACCGATTGAATATCACTATTAGGAAGAAAGAAGGAGCTGGTTTTTTGGCTCACTCAAATGATCATAACATAGAAAAAAAGGAAAATGGTAATATTAATAAATATTATGATTATTGTGAAAAATTTAAAACAACACTTTTTTTATGGGTCTAGCTCACGTGCTGCAGGGAAGTCCCTAAAGCGCTCCAGGAGCGGCACGAGTGCGGAAAAATCGATTCACGTTGTTCTTGAATCAACTTTGCCTGAATAAGGTTTTAAACTATCCCAATAGTCATCTCAGTGAGTGAATTAATCACAGAAAATTATCTGAGTACCTGGAAAAAATGTAAAAATCGATGATAATGGAAAGTTGGGCGAAGTATCTACCCTCCTATCAGTTTTCAACGTCACACGTGATATTTTAATCCGCGGATTCCATCATGTAGTTACCCTTTATTAAAAGAAATGTTAAAAAATGGTAACTGGTAAACTCACTACGATCTCGTTAAAGAATAAATCTACTTTAGGGCGCCACTGCCTACGCGAGCCATGGTTTCATACGCTGTCCTAAGCTAAGTGCTAGCGACCTAATTCTGTCCTTCCATATCCCACCAATCCACTTGCCAAGACGCAGTGGCAACCCTTCTAATGAAATATCATGGTTCAAAACAGAACTACCCCAGACAAGTAATATAGTACATAATCTTACACTGAAAACTATTCCGTCAGGCCCATGGGTTCTGGGGGGACGAACATTGACACAGAGAGACTTCCACAAACACAAGACGACAAATATTAGGATCCTAACATGTAAGGTAAGAATGCTCTGTTCCCAAGAAAAGCTGCTAGAACTAGAACAGGAACTGAAAACCATAAACTGGGACATTATTGGACTCTGTGAGGTTAGGAGACATAAAGAACAACCTATCACCCTAAAAAATTTTATCACACAAATTCTGATCCCAGAACAT